>CATIWM010371530.1:0-13352 GCA_949671775.1 Mallotus repandus
TTACTAATAATTAACTAAAAATAGGAAATAATTCATAAAAATTATTTTTATACCATTTATTACTCAAATACTATCTAAAACATATTAATTTATATTAATTTCAATAAAAATATAAAATTCACTAATTTTTCCAAAAATTCATTTTTCACATAAACATTCAAAAATTTATAATAAAAATTCTATACATAATTTTAATAAACTTTCTTCATGATACTTACTCAAAATAATCAGTAGAATTTATTAAAAATATATTCAACCCGAGATCGGAGCGGTACCAGAACAGTAACTCCGATCATCGGAAATAGTACAAATTTCAAAACAATTTCTGAAAAATAAATAAAAGTCATCAATGGGTAGCTCATAACATCTACAACAAATATTCCTAAAGCACCAACATCTAATAAAATCATTAACAAGCTTAAAATGACAATTTACTCAAGAACACATAAACTAAAAATTAAATTTTGAGAGGCTTACCGGAGTTAAATCCTTAAACAAATTAAGGATTTGGGAAGCCTAGAGGATGAGGAATGCGTAGGTACCAACAACTTGACCAAAGCTCACAGGAGACGTCGTCGGAGCTTCAAAAATCTGGCCAAAAACCGGCGAGGAAAGGAAGGAGGAGGTGGAGGAAGTGCTTGCCAACCAAGGGGAGGCTGAAAGGCAGCGGTCAAGCGTCCTGGTGGAGGTTGCACGGTGGCTGGTAGCAAGGTAGCAGTGCTCTGCGGGAAGAAGGAAGAAGAAGAAAGAAAAAGGAAAAGAAAGGAAAAGAAAAGAAAGAAAGAAAAAAAAATTTGGTTACATTTTTTTTTAAATAATAATAATAATAATAATAAAAGAATACTACATGAAAATCAATTTCTCTCTCTAAATCTTAAAATACACAATAAAATAATTTTATTAAAATAAAATTAACCCCCTTTTATAAACTAATAGTTAAAATAATTTTCAACACTAATTATTCAAATTTAATTTCACAAAATAATAATCTCAGTATTAATAAAATATTTATTAATACTACAAGTCTCAAAATATATTTTAAAATTTTCAAAATAAATTCGGGTGTTTACAGATTAGGACAATCCCTCCTAATGTGCCCAGATCCACCACACTCAAAACACTAGATAGTTCTCTTCCTGCAGTTTCCTCCCTCATGTACATGGCCACAAGTAGTACAAGGTGTGGTCTTTTAGAATGAACTACCTGCACTAGCCACAGGTTATCTCACAAAGCTTTGATTGAACTGAGGGGACTGTGGTCTGTAAGTGATTGACCAAGTCTAAAGTCCTCTGCTACCTCTGAATCCTCATGTCTCTGATCTTTGCTGAGATGCACTAGCTCCCTTACTGAATCCCTTTTATTTTTTAGCCTAAACTGGAGCCTTAAATTTATCTTCTTGTTTTATTTCTTCTCTCAACTTCTCTTTCTTGATTGCCTTCTCAACCCAGCCCTTAAAATTATGGCCTTCATACAGTGATAATTCATTCTTCAAGACAATCAGTAGGCCTTCTTTAAATCTGTAACATTTCTAAGCTTGAGTTGGGAAAATATCTAAAGCATACCTATATAACTCTTCAAATTTATCCATGTATTCTCGCACTGACATCGCCCCTTATTTCAAAGCAATAAACTCATTCTGCCTTTCAGCCTTGAATGCATCTATCAAGTATTCCCTACAAAACTCAGCCATGAGCACATCCCAAGTTAACTGACCTCTAAGCAATAATCTAACTTGAGCAAACCAAGCATCTGCCATATCATGTAGAAAGCCATGCAAATTTTTAACTTTTTGTGCTTCAGTTAATGTAAGAGTATTAAATGCTTTCTCTACAGCTCTTAACCATTTATTTACCTTTTGAGAATCAACTGAGCTATAAAAGTCGAATGCTCCACATTTCTTAGCATGTTCAATTATATCACCAGGCCTTCTTCTCTATTCTTAGGCTGTTAAAGTAGTAACAATTGTCTCTGCAAGTACTCTAGGATCAAGCTATAAAATAAGCACAACAGGAGGTGGAGGAGGTGGAGGAGGTGGAGGTTGCTCAATAATACGGGTCTTAGCTTCAGATGCTAGCTCTGGATTAGCACTACCCCTAGACTCTACCGTTCACTACCCCATTGGCCAACTCTTCCTTGTCTAGGTGGCCTACCATGGTTCCTTCTTGGTGGCATCCGACAAATATAACAAAAACATTTTCAACATTTCATCTAACAATAGCAAAAGCATAGTTTAAAGGACCATTTAACAAAGCTCTTACACTAAAAATGTCACACCTCGTCTCACGTAACCCAAGATTGACGTTTAAAACCAACCATTCAGCAAACCATTTAATTTAGTCAAATTAAGTTATAATTATAATTACAGTACTAATAAAATTGAAAATAACATCCTAGAAAGATTTGTTGTCATCCAAAAAATCTGAACTTTTGCAATTGATAAGTTTATAAATAACAACTATAGTATAAAATAATTGAGTATTATAGGAAATCACACTTTTAAATTATATTGATATTAATAATTATACAATGAAAACATTGTAATAAACATTATTAAAGCAATATAAAACATGATTCTAAACAGTCACTTTACACATATAGTCCAACCATCATCATTTAACTACAAGATATTTTCATTTATAATACATAATAAAAAAAATTTACGCAACAAAAATATAAGGCTTCTCTGACAAGGATGTTGGCCAACGTTACTATCCAACTTCTATCTACACTCACTCAACTTAAGCCACCCTCTAACAAGCCTTGCTATCTGAAAAATTTAGAAAACGGAATAAAATGAGTACAAAAATATTCAATGAATATATGTTACAAGAAAAAAATAATTTGGTTAAACCAAATATAATAAACGTCTCAAATCAACATACTAAAGTAATTAAAATCAATTTACAATTCACTTTACATATTAAGGCCATTATTGCCTTCAAACTTATATAAAGTTCAGGTGAATAAAACACATACTTTTTAAAATATCAATACAATAATTCTTATGTATTAACCATCCCTAAATAAGCATCACAACCCATCCATAACATACAGGCCAATACAATCTAACTCTCTAGACACACTTAAAGGCTAACCCTTTGACTACATTAGCACGGAACGACCCTTCTCCCTTCACCGTCCTGCAATCAAGTGCCATATTATTTGTTGCGCAATAACAACCAATATAATCACCTTTGTACATTTATACAACACATATAGGGTGGTAATACACATACCAAATACCAGTTTCATCAAATAGACTGACAAAATATTATTAATAACTTGTAACTTGACAAAGCATTCAAATCCATCAATTCCTTACCAAGATTCAAAACAATGAAATTAAGTTGAATATAAACTCAACATATTCAACAAGTAACTTAAATAATCTCAAATCAATTAACAAACTAAAAATATAAAGTATTAAACATTTAACTTGTGTATTTGTAAACATTATTGTTTCAAAGTTTAAATCTTAAACAAGTAAATCAAATTGTTACCAATCTGATATAAAGCAATTTCAATAAATTTATTAAGATTCATAACCAACATTTAAAGATTCATTTTATTGCTAATATCAATAGAGTTTAGGAGCTTGAACATCTACTCACAAAATAGCTTTCCAAAACAAACACAACCGATTCACTGCTTTGCTTATTTTGTACCACCAACTTCCTTTCCTTTTCCAACATCTAAAACATATAATTCATTCAAAAATCATCAATATAATGATTCCAAATACTGATATAACAATGCAGCCCCCAAATGATATTCATAAAATGCAACTAAACTTAATTTCACAAATCAGATTCATGCTCTCCAAAAGGGCTATTTTTAGACCCAACTTAGAAAAATTTCCCCGACCTTTAAAAATAAAATTTGAAGCTCAAATTTGATTCAATCTTATTTTCATATTTTCCCTAAATTATATAAAAATTTCACATTATTTGGACAACTATAGAGGAAGATATGGCTAGCTAAACACAATCAGGTCAGTTTACTCTGACAGATTGAGCAATAAAATGTCTTCTACTTTTACACTAACATAACGACTGATTAAGATCAAGATCAAAGAGAAAAAGTTTTAGATAACTCTTTAAAATTTCAATATCATCAAATAAAACTCAATTTTGAGCTTTTTATCTCAAGATATGATTAAAACAACAAGACTAATAAACCAGAATTTTTGAACCTAAAAACAGCAACTAAACCCTAGATTAAATCAACCAAAATACTTAAAATTACTAACCAATTAATCACCATAGCTCTTAAATAGGAAAATTAGAGCCTTAATAGTGTCGTAGACCATGAAATTGCACCTGAAAATCTAGCCAAAATTAAAGAATCATGCAGCCCCTTTCAAGCTCTCTCTTTTCTCTTCCTTTCTCTTCTAAGCTTTTTTTTTTTTTTCTTTTCTTTTTTGAACCTTATGCAGCTGCCTACTAAAGCCACGAAGACAAGATGATTCCAGGTGTAAATTGGATATATCATATTGCAAAATATCCATTTTGACCCTTAATGAAAAGCTAACATTGCCTATTAACTATCAAACTTCCAACTGTTCAATTAAGGACACTTATTTATTTCAATTGAGTCTGAATTATCCTAAACCTTTTTAATTCTCATTATTCACTCCATTTTTAATTCTTAATCTCTTTTATTCTCATAATTTCACTTATTTTGAGTGTCGTCAAAATTCAAAAATTCTTGCTCTTTGATTGAGTACAAGTCATGACTTAACCCGATACACTGGTCTAACTATATATACTAGCTTATACTTAAATTCAATCAATAAGTATGTAAATGCAATGCAATATGAATGAAAATGTAACTAAAATTAGGGTACGGGTGTGACATTAATATAGTCAAAGGAAGCAAATCTTTTGAAGATATTCGAACCGTAGATGGTGTTGTTCATAGTACTTATAAATCTGCTTGCTATGCCCTTAGACTGTTAGATGATGATCGAGAATGGTTAGATTGTCTAAAGGAAGCCTTCGATTGGGCATCAAGAGACAAACTACCTAAACTCTTTGCTACCATATTAGCTCATTGCAAAGTGGGAGATGCAGGTTAGTTAATTTAAAAAAAACATTGATGGCATAAAAAGTTTAATAGTACAATATTATCTCATTTATTTATTAATGATTAAATTAATTATACAGGTGAATTGTGGAGATAAATCATGAGATTCTTATTGATGGCATCTTTTACAACATGAGGAGAAGACCATTTTTTAGCAATATTCAATTTATAGATGAACAAATTAACAATTATGCGCTCATTGAAATAGAGAATCTTCTTAAAGAATATGGTCAATCATTAAAAGACTTCAAAGGAATGCCTATTCCAGACAGAGCAGTGACAAGCCAAATAAACAATGCCCTTCTTCTACAAGAAATGGATTATGATGTTTTATAAGAATCAGAACTCCACAACTGCTTCAAATCAGGTTTGAACAATGATCAAGAAACTATACAATTTAGTTATTGATTCTATTGAAAGACAAAAAGGAAAGTTGATTTTTGTCTATGGTCATGGGGGAACTAGGAAAATTTTTTGTGGAAGTCAATTATCCATAAACTAAAATCTGAATCGAAAATAGTGCTACTAGTTGCTACATCTAGAATAGCAGCTTTACTACTTCCTGGAGGTAGAACAACACATTCGAGATTTCATATCCCAATAGATACTAATGCAAAATTAGTATGTGAAATAAAACAAGGAAACCAACTTACTAAGCTTATTGAAAAGACTGATCTTATCATATGGGATGAAGCCCCAATGGCTAATAAATTTTGTTTTGAAGAATTGGATAGAAGTTTGAGAGATATTTTATGGTTTAAATATCCAAATAGTCAAGATAAGCCAATTAGTGGAATAACAGCGGTTCTTGCAAGTGACTTTAGATAAATTTTACCAGTTATACCGAAAGGAAGAAGAAGTGATATTGTTAGGGCATCTATTACTTCATCATATTTATTTCAACATTTTGAAGTGTATATGCTTAGAACAAATATGAGATTACTGACAGGAGCAATTTCTGCTTCAACTGTTTCTTTGGCTGAATTCGATAAATAGCTTTTAGATATTGGAGATGGAAAAATTAGTGATTTTGAGAATGATAGTTTAGTATAGATTCTAGATGATCTATTAATAGCGGAATATGCAGATCCAATTGATAGTATTGTAAGGGCTACTTATCCAAAATTGCTTTAGAACTATTCAAAGGACGATTAATTGTAGGAAAGAGCAATTTTAACCCAAAAAAATGAAACAGTCGAATAGATTAATGATTTCATTTTGAATCTCTTACCGGAAGAAGAAGTTACATATTTCAGTTCGGATAGTACATGTAAAACTTCTTTAAATGTCGAAGGTCAATATCTTTATCCAACTGAATTTCTCAATTGTTTGAAATTTACAGGAGTTCCAAATCATGTGTTGAAGTTAAAAAGGGGAGTGCCTGTCATGTTGATGAGAACTATTAACCAATCTCCAGGATTATGGGATGGAACCAGACTTATTGTCAAACATTTAGGAAAATGGTTTGTCCAAACAGCAATATTCTCTGGAAAAAACAAGGGTGATACAATTTTTATTCCAAGAATTTCATTTATTCCATCGGACACAAAATGGCCATTTAAGATGAAGAGAAGACAATTTTCGTTGATGGTTTGTTTTGCAATGACCATAAATAAAAGTCAAGGTCAATCTTTCAAGCAAGTAGGGCTATATCTGCCGAATGAAGTTTTCAGCCATGGACAACTTTATGTTGCACTATCAAGAATTACAACAAAAAAGGGATTAAAAATTATAAAGCAAGGAGAATAAGAAGAGTCAGATCATTCTCAAATGATAAAAAACATTGTATATCATGAAATTTTTTATTCTATTAATTCTTTGAATTAGATTGTCTTTTATTAATCCTAATTTTGGCTCTGCATTTGTTAAGGACACTGGTATTACATTTACGTGTGGACAAGTTCAGATGAAGCAAATTGTTTCTTTTACCTTGCGAGCAGATGCTTATTAACCAGCTTGCAATAGGATTATTATATTGCAATTTTTGCTAGCAGCAGGATCACTTTCACAACCAATAGTTTTAAAATTTTTTTTTTTTTTGGAGGGTGTATATATAGGGTCTTGAAGCTTGATGACTCTCACATGGGATAACAAATATTAATTGATATCATTTTGGCTTTTTATACTTTTGTGCCTATAAGGTCAATTGCTGACCTTAATTATAACAAATTAAGTTAGATAATTGCTAAAAGAAAAAATTGGATAAGGTTTTCGCTCACTTTTTATATTGCATACAAGAATAAAGTGAAACACCACAACAAAACCATTATGGACTTTTTTTTTATTTTTTGTGTTTATGTGAGCTAAAAAATGGAGATCAGTTTCATCTTCCCATTTACCGGCTTACCTCTCTATTATATTATGCCCAACACATGACTTATATCCAATATTTGCCTTCTGAATACGTCGGGGATGCAATTGGTTTCTTAGTCCAACCTTTACCTCTTCCCCATCCATCTGAAGAGCCTATCAAAGTAATGCATGATATTCTTTTTTTTTTTTTTTTTACGTTTATGTTATATATGTCATTGTTGGTAGGTTAAATGTTTCAATTGGCTTCCTTTTTGTGAAACAAGAAAAATGAACCTACGTTTCAATAAATATTAAGAGATAAGAAGTGTAATATAGTAAAATTAGCAATTAACCTTAAAAATAAATATTTGACCAAATCAAATGACATATTTAAAAAAAAAATTAAATTTGTTTCTTTGTAAGAGTTTAGTCATTCATATTATTTGAAATTATAGATGAGTACCAGAAACGAACTCAAATTACATAAAACTGAATTAACCAAATTTGTAAACATAAAAATTGAATCAAATCAAGCTTTTAGGAAACCAAATTAAAACGAGTAAATCTAACCTCTTAATCAAAAGTTGAACCGACTAAACTAAAACCAAAATTTAAAAAATATAATTTACATAAATTTTTTTTGTTAAATTATTATTATTTATATATTATTTAATATATTTTAATAAATAAAAAAATAAAATTCAGTTAATTTGATTTTTCGACATGAAAAATCAAATTGAACTAAAAATAATTTTGGATTCTTGATAATGTTAAGTCTCTACTCTGAGATTATGGATGCTTTGAAGTAAAATACATAAGACGGGAAACCCTGATCACCATTTGCCTGGTGGCACCGCCTTTCCGGCCGCCTAGGTCCTTCTGCTGCCATGGCTTACTTGAGCCATTCTGCTATGTTCGCACCAATCCCTATTGCACCTTCAAAATCTTATGCAACTGTTGTATCATCTGCTCAAACGCCTCCAATCATTCCTGACGAGAATTCTGCAACAATCAAAAGTGGCTTCGTTGCCATCAAAATAAATCAACAAATATATGAACAACAATTGTCCATCTATCAACACACACTCATTGCACGGATTATCCTAGCAAAGGGAGAAACACCGTGGAAATTGGTTGATTTGAAAAAGAAACTTTCTTCTACTTAGGGCCTCTCCTCCAATTGGAAATTGATATCTTTAGGCATGGTTTCTTCCATGTAATCTTGAACTCCAATTCTGAAAAGAATAAAATATAGGGCAAGGTTTCAATAGCTTTGAAGCCATGTATTCTCCGCTTGCAACACCGGACGCCCAAATTCGATCCTGACGACCAAAAATTTTTTAATGCTCAGCTATGGGTCCACTTCTATAAACTCCCTTGGGAGTACTGGCACTCACAAATTTTGACCTCTATTGCCAGCGGAATAGGAGTCCCTCTTAAGATAGACAATGCCACAATCAATGGAGAATTTGGTCACTATGCTCGAATCCTCATTGATGTCGATTTATCAAGTAAACTTCCTGAAAATCTTCTCATTGAAAGAATTGGCAAGAGCTTTTTTATTGATGTTGTTTATGAGAATATGCACTCTTTTTGCAATCTTTGCTCGAATATTGGACATGTCCCTCAGAATTGTCGTTTGGCCAGACAACGGAATGAATCACGTCCTCAAACACAAAAGATGGAGCCTGCCAAGGGAGCATCTTTATAGGAGGTATCGAAGAACATTTGGAAGCCGAAGGTTAATCCGGATATCTCAGTTCGGAATGCTTTAGAACTTTTAAAGCAGGATTACCTATTGACACTGATACTGCTAATGTTGAGCTTATTGATGGAACTGATGATGCTTCAGTGCAGCAGCAAGAAATCCCTGATGTCATTCCAGTACAGAATGATCACACTAAGAATGTCAATCACAACGCCTCTAATGACTCTCTGAAAGATGTTAATGATCTCGCCCAGCAGCAAAGCGCTTCTCCAGTGCAACTCAACCACATTTAGGCTGCCTCCAATGCTCCGGCACCGATTGCTCCCGATCATGCAGAAGTAACTATAATAGATCAGGTCTTGGTGGATGAGAATCGGGGTGATAACAACCACGATGAATCAAAACGGTCCTGGGCTAATGAGATGGAATCTAAAGAATGGACTAAAGTTCAACGTCGCAAATCATTGAAAGCTGGAAAATATCAGGTCTCTCTTTCTAAAAGTGTGTCCTGGAAACCTGAAAAACTGAAGTTACGAAGCTTCTTTTTTGGAACTACAGAGGTATGGGGAATTCAGCAACCCAACGTAATCTTTTTTATTTTTGTCAGCATTATTCTCTGGATTTGATTTATTTGGCTGAGCCTATGGTTATTTTTTCTTCTATTCCATAGTCATTTTGGGATAGATTAGATGTTTCCTTAATTGCTTGTAATGATAGATCTATTCTTTCTGTTTGGGTGCTTGGTAAAAGATGTTTATCGCCTCCTACTTTTACTTACATTCATGATCATCGTATTACCATTGATATTTCTTTTGCAAATGTTATGGAAAGAATTTCATTCATCTATGGCAGTGTTTGGAGTAATAGAAGATTGCAGGTTTGGTCTGATTTTTATAACTTGTCTATTAATTTTGATGCGAGTTGGTGTGTTTTGAGTGACTTTAATGCTGTTCTTGGAGCCCATGAGAAGACAGGTGGAGCTTCTGCTCTTGGTCCATGTCGTGATTTCAGATGCTTTATGGATGACTGTTTGTTGTCAGACATTACTTCTCGAGGTACTTTCTATACTTGGTCTAATGGAAGATTTGGTGCTAGTAGAGTTGACAGTCGTCTGGATAGAGCTCTTGGAAATCTTGCCTTTTTTCAATAGTGGCCTGAGATTTCATGTTCAGCTCTCCCTCGCCATCAATCTGATCACTCGCCTTTTCTTTTGAATCGTAATTTTGTAGAGGGTGTGATTTCACGTTTTCAGTTTCTCTTTATGTGGATTACACATCCAGGCTTGAGAGATTTTATTGCAGATTCTTGGAGGTCTCCTTTAGTCAATCTCCTTCCCATGCAACTTCTCGGGTGTAAGCTAAAGTAACTTAGAGGGGCTTTGCGGGTTTGGAATAAAACTACTTTTGGTATCTTGGAGTCTAATATTTAGCATGCTTCAGCTAGCCTTCAAGATATTCAAGCTGAAATTACCTTTTATGGTCTTGATGATGACCGACATAAGAAAGAGATTGATGCTCATGAGGCTCTTGATTTATCTCTCAAGCAACATGAAATTTTCTTAAAGAAGAGGTGCAGAAATAAATGGTTAGCAGCTGGTGATAGGAATACTGCTTTTTTCCATCAACAATTGGCTCACAAAAAATCTAAACGTGGCATTTATCAGTTATAGATTGATGGAAGTGTCACTGATGATAAACATCTCATTGCAAATCATGTGATAGATTTTTATAAAAATCTCTTTCGGGCAGATATTGGAGTGTCTTCTGATATTAGTTTTATTCGGTCAGTTGTTCCCTCTTTGGTCTCTGAAGATGACTATGCTTCCTTGGTTAAATATCCTCCTTTTGATGAGATCAAAGCAATAGTTTTCAGCATGGATGCTAATAGTGCACCGGGTCTTGATGGGTTCACTGGGATTTTTTATCAAACTTTTGGGATTTGATTCAGAATGATGTCTGTGCTGTAGTTTGAAGTTTTTTCATCTTTGGAATTATTACTTCAGGTATGAATTACAGTTTTATGGTGTTAATTCCAAAGGTGGAAAATGCTTTAGCTATTGAGCAATTTCGCCCAATTGTTCTAAGCAATTTCAGTTTTAAAATTGTTACTAAAATTTTTACTGATCACCTCTCTCTTATAGCTACAAGGATTATTTCATGTAACCTATTTGGGTTTTTAAAGCAGTGCAATATTTCTGATTGTATTGCCGGGTCTTCGGAAGGGATTAATATGCTGCAAAAATCCTATTTTAGGGGCAATATATCCATGAAAATTGATATCAGGAAAGCTTTTGACACTTTTAACTAGAATTTTATTTTGGACGTCTTAGAAGCTTTTGGGTTTTGTCATTGTTTATGTCTGCTCAAATTTTTATTCTCATTAATGGCAAGATTACGGGTTACTTAATAAAAATTGTATCCCCCTTTGAAATTACATACAAAATTAGAATTTGACTTTGAATTAAAATGTTATTAGAATTTGACTTTCAATTAAAATGTTAGAGTTTCATATAGTTATCTTTAAGATTAAGATAATTATATCATAATTTCTTTTATATTATAATTATTTAATTATTAAATAAAAAATAAAGTTTTTTTTACTAACACTAATTTCCCATTTGCTACCACTCGAGCCCTATCTATTTTTTTCACCAAACTAAGGACCCACCAAAATAAACCGTAAGAGGCTCCACTCTCTACACTCAATTTTAGTATTTTCTTTTAATTGTCTATAACAAAATTATAATTTGATATTTATTCAAAAATACTTAATATTTACATATATCAAATTAAAAGTTATTTAAAATCCTATCAAATATAAAGTGGTGTGTTATATCATTATTAGAATTCTAATTAAAATAAAAAAAAATAACTATATATATAACTCAACAAACACCTATAATAATTCATCAAAAAATTTAAAACCCATTCAGCCACTACATCTTTTCTTCCAAAAAATAAAAATCAACCAGCTGAGATTGTTGAGTGTTATTGTGGGCGAACGTGGCAAAGTTTGGGAGCAATTATTTCACGCCTGATAATTATCATATGCACTATTATTTGCTTTACTCATCCATTTCCATTTAAAACTTCCCATTATAATTTTTATATACCCACTAAATATATTGACTAACTCATTTAGCAAAATCTTTTTAATATGAAGTCTAAACTATCATATTATATACTATATATTTATTATTGTTAATTATATTTAGTTTATATTATTATTATTTTCATGTCTCATTTATTTATAATCTCATTACCAGCCAACTTATTATTAATAATATTATTATTTTTTAAACAAAAATAGAGGTAAAACCAAATATGATTACTTATTTTCAAGACCTCAAAAACAATCGAAATGACCGGACAATTTAAGTTAGAATTGAAAGATTATGGAAATCGATCCATATATATTCAAAAGTATTACTTAGTCTATATATGATTTTGATAGATGAAGAGGTGAGGAAAATAAAATTTATTAACAATTACTCTTTTGTAATATTTTATTAACGATGATTCATGTTACAGTTCTGAAAATTCAAAGACCATCTACAGGAAGGTAAAGTTTTTATAATCAAAAACTTTATGGTGATAGATAAGATAGGAGACTACAGGCCAGTGTCAATTGAATATAAACTCTTATTTATGGTGACTACAACGGTAAAACCAATGTAGGAAAATATGCACACAACACCAAGATATAAATTTGAATTTGCAAACTTCAATTCCTTAGAAGATAAAGTAAATCAAACACAGAATCTAACAGGTAAAATACTGCAGCAATTTATATTTATCTCATTTTTTTTACAACTTTTATATTATAATTAAACTTATTAATTTCAAATATTGTACTTATCTATTGCAGATATTATTAAAATTCTCTTAACAATCATGAATAAAAAAAATGGTGGGCAAAGACAATAATGAGATGAGAGAGCTGGAAATACTAATGGAAGGATAATAAACAAATTTTAGATTGCAATTAAATATTAACCATATATTAGTTGTTTTATTTTTTTTATCTAATGTGTATATTAATTGTTACAATTACATGTTCTTTATTTTTCAGGACAGAAAAAGTAAAGGTTACACTTTGAAAATGGAGATGATGTTGAATGGGATTCATTGCAAATAAACAAAGGTCCATTATCAATTATTATCACATCAACTTTGGTGACCAAATTCAGATGTCATTCAAAATATTTAACTTTATAAATTACTGCAATGACCGACTATATATAAGGTTAAAACTAATTTATAATATA
>CATIWM010371568.1:0-16705 GCA_949671775.1 Mallotus repandus
TTGGGGGGGAATTATTTTTCATACAGTCGTTGGGGGACATGTGGATGACAACTAGTTTGTGGGGGAGGGCCAATGCACTATTATATATATATATATATATTTTTTTTTTCTTACAAAAAAAAAAGATATTTTTATCCAAAATAATAGCCATAAACAACTATATTAGGGGAATATTTTAGAAAGTTCAAAAATTTATTTTTGCTATGTATAATAAGGTTGAGGGGAGTCATTTTTCCTTACAAAAAATTTTCTCTCAATTTTCAAATGCTCTCAAAATTCTCTTTATATTTTCTCAAAATACTCATTCAAATATTCAATATTTATTATTTATTCTATTATAATATAATATATTATTATTTAATTATTATCTTATTCTCTTAATATTCTCTTATTCTCTTAATTAGTTTTTTTATTAATTTCACTCAAATTTTTTATTCACTTCTCAAAATTTTTTTTATCAAAAATGACAAGTGGAAGTGGAAGATCATCAAGATCACAATATTTTGATTAATCAGAACCAACTATTGTTGATTTATATAATATGATAAATAATTTGCAAGATGATTTTCCAACACAATAGAGTCAAGACGCTTGTGTGGAAGAACTTGCAACAATTATTTCACAAAGGTGAAGAAGAAAAAATTAAATCACAATCGGATATTTTCAAAGTCCATTTCAAGCGTCAAAGAAATGTAGATGGTAATTTTGGTGTAATTTGTAATTATTGTAGCCAAAATTACAAATTTAAAAGTGAAGGTGGCTATGGCACATTTAGAAGGCATTTGATGAACAAACATTCAACACAAATTGGAGTTGAAAAAATACAAACACAAATTTTCAGGTACGCAACATCCTTTTCTTCTTCTCATTTTTTAAATATAGTGATGAACAAAATAAATTAGAATGATTAGTATGAAACATTTATCTGTTAGTTTTGGTGAAAAAGCTAAACGTGTGCGTAGAAATATATTAAAACGTGCATTATTTAATTTATATAAACAAGAAAAAAAAAGAATATCAAAAATTATTTATGAATTTTAATGGATGTGTATGTATTTGTAGTGATATTTGGAGTGATCATTGGCAAAATACTCATATATGATAACTTGTCATTGAATTGACAATGATTGGTTATTATAAAAAAGAATTATTGCATTTAGAGTTTGTAATGACTACCCTACTGCAAATAATATTTTTAGAATGATTAAAAATATTTTCGAAGAATATTTTTTAATTAGAAAATTTTTTTCAATTCATTTGATAATGCGGTGGAAAATACTGCATCAATTAGTGATCTCCAATCTATTTGTGAACCAAATATTGGAGAAAAAAATTTTCATGTTTGATGTGCATGTCATGTTTTAAATTTATGTGTACAATATGGTTTTATGAATTATTAAATGAGTCATTTGCATATAGAGATTTATTGTGCATATTTATTTCCAATAATGTGCATCAACTTAATTTATATCCACAAAATTGGGAGGTTTAAACAAAACTCCTAGATATTTTAAAAGTTTTTAATGATGAAACTTATGTTCTAAGTGGTGTTTATTATCCTATATCACATTTATTATTACTTGAATGTTGCAATATTGTTGGTTGAATACAAGAACATGAAAATGTTATTGTTTTAAAAGAATCATATTTAATAATGAAAATAAAATGGTTAAATTATTTTAGTTTCATTCCATTTGTTAATCTTGTTGCATGTGTTTTTGATTCAAGAATGAAAATAAATGGTTTATATGATTATTTAAGTATATATTATAGTTGTTTAGGTATTATGGAAGATAATGCTATAGACATAAAAACAATAATTAATAATGTTAGAAAAATATTAGTAGAATTATTTAATGACTATAAAGATAGTGTAAATATGGGTTCTTCTTCTTCTTCGTCTTCTTCTTTCCCTACTAGTCAAGTGGGAGATGAACAAGAAAAATTAGTATTAGTGATCGAGTCTTGTTGCAAAGACAAAAAAGACCTCAAGAATCATCCGGTTAATCTCCCAAACTTGACATTTATTTAATCATTGTTTTTTAGTTTTGTGATAGAAAATTCGGAAAAGATTTTTCGGTCTTTGAATGGTGGAGTCGATACCAAAATACATTTCCAACCCTTGCAATAATTGTTAAACAAAAATTTTCAAGTCCAGTTTCAATGGTAGCCGTTGAACAAGCATTTAGTGCAGAAGGAAGCATTTTGAATGAGACTTGATCATCCATGGCACTAGAATCATTGGAGGCTCAAACATGCGTGGATGATTGGTCAAGAGCGGCATTAAGACAACATGAAATTCAAATAGACGATACTGAAGATTTATTTGACTTCACAACAGAAGGAACATGAATTTCAACATCCGATGTTGGAAGTGATTAATTATTTATGGTAAGGGTCTAATTTTTTTTTTTTACAAAAGGCAAGAGAATTAAGTAGGTTTTGATTCCTCTATACCTCCAAGAGAATACGTAGGCAACTTAATATTTGATAAGAAAATTAAGTACAAGGCCTTTATTTTTTTAATTTTATTTTTCTAATATAATTAATTAATTCATTCTTGTAAAATTTTTTGAGCCAATATTATATATAAACTAACTTAAAATAATTTTATTTATATCTTTTTGAATTTTTTTTATCTTAACTTAACTAGTTAATTTATTTTAGGATAACTAGTCAAAGTCAAGTATAATTTTTTTTATTTTAATTTTTAAGTAAGAAAAAAACTTATTAAAATGTCATAATAAATTTTTATTTCAACTCAATGTAATTTATTTTTCCTAAAAATTTATTTTTTAAAATATATTATAAAAATTTTACTGAATCAAACCGATTTGAAATTGGAATCGGCTGGTTCAAGCCATCTATGTGCCCGGTTCTAGTCCGGTGGAACCGTGAACCACCTGTTTGTGAATTGGAATTGTTGGTTTTGGAACTGTGGCCAGGGCTACTTATAGATAGGGTGTGTATCCCTTCTATTCCACCTCTCCGACCGCCGATTGTATTGGTCGATTAAAATAAATTTTTGTTAAATTTTAAAATTAAAATTTTATATTTTCAGCCTAAATTCATAAATTATTTTATAATCAATACTACAACAATCTAACAAAAAAATAACCGATAGTGTCAAATAAAATATTGAGTCCAAATTCAAAATTGTCACTGTATATAATATTGTTTGTCACTATTTAATGGAAACTTCTATAATGCCTTAAAGGTGTATATACCTTAAATGTTTTAACCATTAGATTAAACTATTAAATATACACCGTTAGATTGAAATTGAAAAAGTAATATGAAACCTGTACATAAACTCCAATCCATACTGAACGAAAAATAATTTTGTAACAAATGTTTTTTTTTTCAAATCAAACCCTAACCTCTAACCGTTTTTTTATTTGTTCCTCTTGTCAAACTCATTCTTCTCGTCATTGCCTTAATTTCATAGTGGTGTAGAAAGACTTGTGAGTAGTTCTATTGAAGATTTGTTAGCTTATCATGAACATCTATTGAGGTAAAACTATTCTATATGTATTCAACAAGATTCAACATTTATTTTTTGTATTGGTTTTAAGAATGTCATCCCATTTTTTGATTGCTTTGAATGTTGTTATAAGGCTGACTTCATGTATAATCGACTGTATCAAACTTTTTTAAGTTTATGTTCAATGTTCAGATGGTTACTTTTTAAAGCTGGTTTCATAAAGGTTAACCAAAATATGAATGTTTTTTTTTAAACCATTTTGATATTTTTTTTATCATTGTACTAATAGATTGTTAACTGACAATATCATGGACAGAATGAAATCATATATAGAATATATTGGTGTTATTTAATTTGATTTTAATATATTTGATTCTTTTGAATGGTATTATAAGGCTGACTTTATGTATGGATTTTTTCATAGATTGTGTCATCATGCTTTTTCAAGGTTCACCACATACATGTATGACTATTTTTTAAAGGATGTCCTCATAGATACATTTTTATCATAGGTCAACCACAACATGAATTCTTGAATTCAAACTTTTTTTATATTTTTTTGATCCTTGTACTAATAGATTGTAAATTGCCTATAAGGTGGAAAAAATGAAGCCAAAGATAGAATTATTTGTATCATAAAATATGCAATGTTCTCTTGTATGTTGAAAGATTTTTTTAGTAAATTTATATTTACTTGGTAATGAGATATAAAAATACTAATGCATTGTTATATTATTATACATACAGATTACTTTGAGGGAGTAATGCAAATTTTAGAAAGTCTCAATGTAAAAAATAATACACATCAAAGTGTTGTGGAACAAATTGATAAGTTAGAGAACACGGTTTCTGAGTTAGTGACCACTATAAAAGAACTTTTAAGTGCAGTGGCATAACAAAATGATAAGGCTAAAGGAAAGCATTCAAAAGAACACGAAAGTAATTCCCCTCTTGCTTTCAGTCAACGAGTTAAATCCTTCTCACCATCAATTGGAAATGTGGATGAAATCAAGAAAGTCAGAAACAATAGTGCTTTTCATAATACTAAAGCTCAAATTATTTTAGAACTTTCAAACGATGAATCCCCTATTCAAAAGGATTCAAAACAAATATTCAAAGTATGTTATTTGAAAAAAGTTAATAATTAATTAATTTTTGATTTGATTTAATTTGGTAGCACCATTATACAGGAAAAATTGAACAAACTTTCAGGAGATCATACCGAAAATAATCTGTCTAATTTTTGTGGTACCACATTTTGAACAATTGAGGAAAGAAAGTTGAGTTGATATCAAATATCTCCATATGAGAAGCTTTTAATTCATAAAAAGAATGAGCCTACAAGTTTGAAGTGGATGGCTAGTCCATTCAATGTTTCAAAATCAGTTAGCATGAATGATTTGAAGATACTGCAATATGCTTTCAATTCATAAATTGATGGAAGGTTGTATGTTATGCTTAATTTGTTTATTTTAAAATTTTACTATAAATATATGGCATCCATGTTATAATTAATAATTGATGTTGTTGACTTTTTTAAGGAAAACACTTTGTAGAATTGAATATGACTTTCTTAGTCGAAAGGAACTGTCTTTTAAAACCCAAATATCGACTATCTACACAAGTAAGTTATATTTTTATTATTTAATAACATTACAATGTTACTAGAATTTTTAACATGATAATAGCATGCACTGATGTTATGCTTAACATATAATTAATAGAGATGACATGTTACTATCTTGCATTAGAAGAAAGGAACAAAAGGTGAAGGATTTTTGTTAATTAGTTTTTGCCGACATGTGTATCGACAATTGTTGTTTCTTATTTCTTTCTGAATTTTTTTAAAAAGGAGTTATTTTTTTTCATTTTTTATTACATGAAAGTTGTTGAAGATCCTAATGATTTCATGGGATTCATGAGAAGTTTCAAAATTAAAGATAAATTTATGGCCAAATCATTTGCAAATTGTCAAAAGGTAATTATGAAGAAAATTATACAATTTTTGTAAATTTTTTACTAATACTGATTATTTTTTATAGATTTTTGTTGTAATGTTTGATAATATTGGAGAGCATTTTTATTTACATATTTTTTACTTGATACAAAAAAGGTTGTTTATTGGAATTCTACGAATGTGCCAATGTAAGGCATAAGATTATAAGCATTGGTAATTATTTTTCTTAATTACATCTGTTGTTTAGTTTATGATTTTGAAATTTTATGTTTCTAACAGTAATTATGTTGTATATTAATGACAGACGGACTGCTTCGATTTGTATTTTTAAAAAGAAATAGAAGAATTTTTCCCAAAAAGAATGGTCATTTTATTATTTTACCTCTATTCGACAACTATCTAAACCTCTAAAAGAGTATGTATTTTTTTAATAGTTAATGAGTATTAATGTTTTTTTATTTTTTATAAGCTAATTTGTTGTTTTTTTATTACTTTTTTTATTTATGCAGTTATAACTCTGACATTTTCATTATCAAAGAAATGATGTCAAGAGGAAATAATGTGATTGACCACCAACAGTGAGTTTCTTAGTGATGATGAAAGATAAAAAATAGCTTTATTCTTATTATTGCATGAGATCATTATAGAGAAGTCTGCAATTGTTGAGAAAGCAAAAAAAAAAAAAAAACTAAGCAATAAAGCATTTAAATCTCGAGCAGTTGCTTCAAGAAATTTACAACCAAAGCATCTTGAATTTAATAAAAAAATGAAACCAATGAAAGGTGAAAAATGAAATTTAAAAAAAAAGTCAACACATTGAGCAAAAAATATTGCATTTCATGTTTTTCCATTATTTAGCCATGACATTTTGATATGTTGGCAATTGTTACCACTTAATAATTTGTTTGTATGATTTCAGAGAAAGACATATGTATTAATTTGATTTTTTTTTAGAATTTCACCTAATTTTGATCATGTCTCTGTGGGTTGTTTCATTAATGATATAATTTGTTGATTGCTAATAATTCAATCTAAAGAAAATAGAGGAAATCATTGGCTTTGGCTATGGCACATTTATGAATAGCCCTTTGATATTGTTATATTTTGATGAAATTTATGATGATAAAAACAAATAAAAAGCTAGAAGCATACAATAAATCATCAAAATAATTGATATGAAAATATTGGTTTAAATCAAATGATCTAGGTAGTGGCAATAATAATTGTAGCAATTATAATAACTGGCCAAAGGATCAGAGGTAGCGACAAAAATAACAATAGCAAAGTCTTCAAAACAACCCCAAGTATCTTAGTTCTACAAAATAATTGATATCTTCATAAGAACTGCATGTAATAAAAGAAAATAATAACAATAACAATGACTACTAAAAATTCTTAATGTTGGAGTCATTTTCAGAACTATGAAGTTTCGAGTTTGAGACAAATAATAAAGAAAGAAAGGTACAAGGAATTAAAATAGAACAATATATTATATATACCATAAATTTCTCAACCCCTACTAAAGGCAATAGAAATATTTATTACTAAAATTTGCTTCATCAACATGGTTAGTGAAAGCATTGGCAAATAATAATTTGTCATAACAAACCCAACAAGTACTTTAATATGAGATATCAGAATAAATATGTAGATACTCATGTGATGAGTAGATAAAAAATGATGTTAGATTTGTGATTGCATGGATATTCACTTGTAGTTAACAATTACAATCTAGGACATAATAATGCATATAGTCCTTTGACCTGAGGTGACACAGTCATCCACATTTAAATGGTTAGGGTTTATTACCGCTTATATACTTGTGTTAATCACATATGGGTATATGGTGTGTGGTGGCTCTAGTCGGTTAAATGTAGGGATGAGTGTTCAGTTAAGATAGGATTCATTGCCTGGAGTGAACTGGGACAAGATCCTATGCTATCTACGTTTATTCTTGATGAATAAGTTTATGGCCAGGACAAACATGATATGGATTGAAAGAGTTTTAGTGTTTTTTATATTTTATCAAGAATTAGAACTTAAGATGAGGTCATATGATATAACTATTAGAGTTTGACTAAACCATGACTTTAGGCTATATCGGAATCTTCTAATGAAGGGATTTTAGTGTACAATAATTATGACCAAAGGATTCATGTGAATCAATATATGCATTCATTTCTACTTGGGTAGTTGTGATATCGATGCTAGGGGTCACTCACAACTTACGAGAACTAAATGTGTATAATTGGGATTTTCACATTTAGACTTGAAAGGAGTTTCAACTAATATCAAGTGTTGATATTATCTTCTCATTGCCAATTAGACATGAACCTAATAAGTCACACCTAAAAGAGTTTCACCAAATCACCATTAATATTAATCCAATTATTGATTAAAGAGTTTAATCAACTAATTGAGATTAATGGAATTGGATTTATGCTTTAAGCAATGATTCTAACATATCATGAAATCTAATTCAACCAAGGGTTTAATTATTAATTTATACTTAATTAATATGAGATATTACTTAAAGTATTAAATTAATAATATATGTTGTTTTTAAATGGACTTGGATTAATGGCCCAAGAAGTTTGGGCCTAGGGCGAAAAGAGTTTTAGTCCAAAGATTAGCCCAAGATGTTGAAAAGGCCCATGAACCTTATATAGGCCCATTTGTATGATGGATTGGGCTTGGGCCAAGTGTTGGCCCAATTACCAAGCCCAAATCCATGTGAACATGACATGGTCAAATTTGTCATGTTAGGCATACATTATCTCTTAAGTGTATAATGTTGACCATGGCCATGATAAGATGTTTATCACTTTGGTATGTGTAGAGAATGTATTTAGACATAATACATGAGATGTATTAATTCTCTACACACTTTACAACTTGCATACTTATCATAACAAGTTGTATACTTATCATGATGAGTTGTACATGTGATAAGGTTTGCTTTTTCATTATATATATACATAACCTAAGAAGTGTTCTAAGGTTAGACATTTTGTGTAGAGACACACAAAAAGGAGAGAAACACATACATAAAATAAACCCTAAGTGTTCTTGTAAGGAGATTAAATTAGTGCAAGTTTTGTGATGGTCAATAGAGAGGTTACTTGCAACTAATCCAATCTTAGCAAGAAGGTGATTTGCAGGAGCTTTGGTGTTTTAAGCTAGAGGCCTAACATTTGGGAGGCTAGCACATTTAATTCAAGAGGTGAATCCAACTACATCAAAGCTTGTAGATAACTATTATGGTCTACAACAAACTTAGGAGTTTGTAAGTATTTCTAAACTTAAAATTCCTAGGTTGATGCTTGCATGTGTTGCTTGCTTTTAACTATATGTAAAATGCAAAATGGATATATGGGAAAGGGTATCTTCATGTTATAAAGGGTTATGCAAGTGAAAATTTTAAAATTTAACCCTATTTAAGGCTTGTGCTCACCACACATCAAAGTTGCATAGCCATTTCCTTAGAAAATCAACTTTTATATCAACCAATGAATCAATCCCTATTGAGAATGATTCTAGGGAGATATCAAGTCATGTTAATAGTGATATAGCTTAAGGCATAAAGAAAGTCATAACAATCAAAGTGCAAGTGATTGATGATAATAATGAAACTTAAAGGAATATGTATTATGATCCGATGTTTACTTCAAGACCTAATCAAGTACATGACCACTCTGATATAAATAAAGGAAAAGTTATTTCGGGTAGAACTCTCAAAGATTTTGATCATTATAAAAGGTGCAAGTTAATTATTCCATTTCCACATAAAAAATTAATGAATGTAATTACTTTGCATCAACCTTATTATCCCAAGTTAGTTAGATTATTCTATACCAATTTAGTGGTGGAAGATGAACCATTGAGATTAAAAAGTAAGGTAAAGCAAAAGGAGATCTCGATTGTGGACAATTTATTAAGTGATCTTTTTAAAATTTTAAACAAAGGAAGTAAAATAGGAGAACGTTATGCTTGGATGCGTCCCCCCTCCCCCTCTTTCAAAAAACAAAGCGGTTTCAATTGGTGGTTGGAGATAATAGTAATGAAAATATTAGAAAATTAAAATGTAATGAAAATAGTAGAAAATTAAAATGTAAGGATCTTCCTGCAAGGAATAGAGTTTTGCACTTTATGATTGCTTATAATATTTGGCCATAAGGTTGAAATTTTGACCAAGTTACTAACCTTAATATGTTTATTCTATCGCATTTGGTATCGAAAAAATTGGAAATCAATTTATCTCATCTAAATCTAAAGCGTATGGTTGCTACCAAATTTACAAAAGCAAAAGGGAAAAAGAGATATTGTCTTCCTTATAGAATGCTACTTACTGAGGTATTTCAGTACTTTCAAGTAGATTTCTCAAGTGAAATTAAAGAACAACTAACAGATGATGACTACTTTACTGAAGCAACTCTTGAAAGAATGAGACTTGCATTGCATAATGAAATTTAAGGTTGGGATGATAATAAGGTGTCAAAAAAAATGAAGACTAACTATCAATGAAGATGGTTAATGTTCAAGTGGCGACAAACCTTAAATGCAAGGAACCACTAACAATAAAGTTTTTAATGCAATTGAGGAGTTGCGTGCTGATATGAATAATAAGTTACATGAGCTACAAAATGAAATTCGAGAAAAGTTTAAGAAAATGGCAGATTTGATGCAATCCAGTTGATCTCAAAATTAAATATTATTTTGTTATTTTTAATTTATTTTTAAAAATAGTGTTTAGATTTTTTACATTTATTATTTTATTATTTAATTTTTTTTATTATGTGTATTGATTTCACTTATATTTATGGATTTTATTATTATTGGTAGGTTTTTTTATTTGTTAATTTATTTTGAGTACATGTATTTTTAATAGACAAAAGTGTAAAAGATATTTTTAATTAAATAAAAGATATTTTTAATTAAATTAAATACATATAGATGCTTTAGGTAAAGTAAAAGACATTTTTTATGCAATAGTAGAGTGATTTTTTAGATATAATAAAATTATAGTGTTTTATATTTTAAATATGAAACAAATGTACATAATATAATAAAAAATTAATTAGCTGAAAATCTATAATCATTTATATAAATATGATATACATAATATAATAAAAATAACAAATACATAATATAATTGAATAGAAACCTTCATTTTGAACATAAAAGGAGAATATAGTGGGTCACAAACAAATGAGAATTTGTAGGGTCACATTTTATGCTTGGTACTCGCTTGTTTAGGCTTTTCCATTTAACAAACATTGCAAATTGGGGCCAATGGTTGCATTAAGCACACATTATTCACATGCAAAATCACTTATGTCAGTACCAACTTATGGAAATAATGGATGAAGGAGGGAATTATAAAGTAGAATGACATGAACTCGTAATAAACTGCAAATGCAAAAGACAAAGACATAAAGTAAAAACAATGCCAATGAAGAAAATGATCTTTAGTGACTTGTATATGATATAGTTATCATCTCTAAATCTATAACAAGGAAATCACAAATTATTGTGTTTATTACAAAGCTTTGTGTTCATTTAAAGCAACACTCCGATAGTTAGTAATACTCAATTCTAAGTAGGAAAATACCAAGTGAAAGCCATCTTAAAAAATAAATGACTTGAGTTAAAATTCACGTTTGTGATTGAACTTCAAAGTACGAATTACACAATGCATTATATAACTCCAATTACAACATCAAGCGAGCACATTATGTATATACAAATAAAGATGTACACAAAATATGCCACAAGACATGAATCCAATATATAAACAAGTTGAATCTAAGTAGTTATGCCAATCACTTACTGGGTTCAATAATGTACAAGATGCACACTCCCACGCCGCATGCTTATATGGGTTATATATCTTATCAGGTTTAGATATCTACCCAAGAGATGAGCCACTAGTTAAATCAACAACAACAACATCAGAAGGTGGGTTGTTGTAGAAGGTGGGTTATTGTATGAGTTATAAGCTCTCCTTTTAGGTTTAGTGCCATTATGAATAGTTGACCTAGACGAGGAAATATCTGTGCATAAATCTATAAAATTGGATTCCTTAATAGGCACATCTTTATTAAAAAGCTACAAATCTAGAGTTTTTGAGTACTTGTAATTTTTTTAATGTAGTTGTCTTTCGATATGCTCTTATCATTGCTTCAATATTAACAACCAAAGTTGTTATTACTTCCTCTTTCCTAGCATCATCCATTGGAATGGGCATAGCCCCACTAACATCTTGAGCCACATCATCTTCAACCTGCAAGATGATTGTTAAAAGGGTAAATTACTATTTACCCTTGTGTTTTGGCCTAATACACTATTTCATCCTTGACATTTGAAAAAATATTAATTCATCCCTGACATTTGCAAATTCGTGTACTATTTCATCCCTAACAGAGGACTAATGAGTGGTAACTGTTGCAAATGTCAAGGATGAATAAGTATTTTTTCAAATGTCTAGGATGAAATAGTATAGTTGGCCAAAACACAGGGGGCAAATAACAATTTACCTTGTTAAAATTAACCAATCAATGACAATAATGTCAAACTAACTATGGAGCTTTTTAAATCTTAACTCAAGGGCACTAAACTCCTTAAGCAAAGAATTAGATTCAAAATCCTTTCCACCCACCGCTAAAATCGTAGCATTACTACGAACATTACGACATATTTCGAGACAACCTCAAATAACCCTCTATTATGATCATAATGGCTTTAAGATTATAGTGAACCAATTACAAAAATTTCCTATTATCACTACTACGGTCGTAGTGGCTTTATGATCGTAGTGAACCATTTACTAAAATTCGCTACACCTACTGCTATGATCATAGGGACACTATAGTTGTATTGAAAAAGCTTTGAATGCCACATTATACTCACTGCTATAATTATAATGACAATATGGTTGTAGCTGGCTCATTAAAAAAAGCAAAACCAGACTAATACAAAAACTTTTTAAAAATCTCTTCCTTCCTTTTCATAGTCCCTTCCTTTCCCAAAACCATGAATTCTTCCTTTTCAAAATCCTTTCTTCTTTTCTTTCTACCATATATTCACAAACCATCTCTGCTATCTTAATTCTCATTTTTAATCTTCACCCACTTGTCATCTAATCTAGCCTCTTATCTTTCCCAATTTCTCACCCGAATTTCCTAATTTTCTTCCTCTTTTCGTATCCATTCTTCTTTCCCATCGAGTTTCCATAATTTCACCACACTCGTTATTCCCAAGTCCTTTATTCTGCATTCCAGCATGCCAAGGGTCATATCATATGCATGAATTAATGATAACAGTTACCTTATCTTGGACAAATTTTTTTTGTTATTCCATTTTTGGCAAGCTAAAGATTAATCATATTTTAGAGCAAGAATTATTTTTATTATGTTGTTTGCGTACTAACAAGCGGGTCTCAATGACCTATTTGGTTTTTAAAATTTTTGTATATGTTTTGCAATACCCCTTAGAAGCATTATTTCTATAGGACACATTATGACTGGCTTAGCAATTCATTTTGCCATCTTTGTTAGAAGATCTTACTTCTAATCTCTTATGTCGTGCTGAGATCATCACTGCACAAATGTGACTACGAAACTCATCTACTAGAAAATGTTACCAGCTTCGGCATGGTAATAGAGCTGATGAACATCCAAATAATGCTGAAGAGGTCGATGTTGAAGATGATGAGGAAGAAGAAAAAGTAGCCCCCACTTCTGAGCAGGTTGGTTAGCAATAAGTTTTGCGATGTCTGGATGCTAATAGCACCTTTAACCAATAGCTCAAGGATAATAGATGTAATGGACAATCATTTAGGGTTCATAGAAAAAGAGTTATTCTATCATCACCACAAGTTATTGAAATTCATAGAGCACTCTTCTATCACCCACTCCATTTTCACCTGATTTACCTTTACACTATGGAGTGTTCCCTTTCTTTTTGATTTTCATGCTTTAATGTTATGTGATATAGTCCTCTTATATTAAGGATAATGTGGTTTTTAAGTGGGGGAGGGGCCATTTTGTGGGCACTTGTGTTTTTCTTATCTCCAAATCATTTTTATTATATTGTATATTTTTAGTTTTTAGTATAAGTTTTTTCCCACGAATAGCATTAGCATTTAGCTTTTTTTTTTCATTAAGTAAGCATTATCTCCTCTTGAAATTGGTATGATATGATTACTAGCATTTAACTTATCTTCATAATTTTATGAATGTAAGATAAACTACAAATGGTGATGAGGGTCATAATTCCATATGGTTTTGGTTTTATGCATCATATTAGGGATTACACCTCAATTCCATATATGCTTACTTAGAGGGGGCTTCTTCGAATATGTTTATATTTTTAGGCCCCACAAGCCTTAGAGCTAGCTATATAACTCTTTTGAGATGAATTGTAAACACAAACTTGGTTGGAGACTTGATTCAGGCATTAGATTCTTTTTTGGCTGCTTCTTTATTTCTTTATTCTTTTGTTTTCTTAGTTCTTTTATTCCTTTGTTTACTTGTAATTGTGTTGTTCTTTTTTTGTCCTTATTATTTTTTTCTTTGACAATTCTCTTGAATTTTCAACATCTTATGTTGTCATTTATATTATTCCTTTGTTCTTGCATTGTTTCTTGTTCTTTTATATTTTATTTTTTTTTAATTTTTGTTTGTGAGTTGTTTGGAATTTGTGAAATCAAAGGAAAAGACACAATGAATATTCATTATTTTTACAAAATTAATGTTATTGCCAAAACGAGTCTTATATCTCTCGTATTTGAATTTTACCCTTAAAATATCCAATGAATAAGGTGGGGGTGTGAGTAAGTAACAATTTGAAATTCCATTTTCTAAAGATTCTTACTCGAAAGATTTTCATTCAAAAAAATTAATAAAAATAGAGAAAAGAAAAGAAGTAGACTCTACATTGAAGAGTATGTCAAATGTAATTAATTTTGTGTCTTGAGCTTTAAAATTATCAAACGAGACACAATATACTAATTATTTATAAAAGTATTATTTCAATTGAAGGTTAACCACACTAAATGAAATATTTACCACTCATAATTAAAAAATCAATATTCTAATAGAATGTCAATCATACTAAATCACATGTGTACCACAATTAAAACATTATTAGAACTTAATCATAAAAATATTCAATATTTAACCGCTATTAATTTTTCATCAACCACAACTAATGAAACTACTAACAAATTAAAAAAAATAAATGGACAATGAAAAAAATAATTCTTCATTTATATGAATGTTAATGATTCGTGACTTTCTTCACCAACTAGATTGCCAGCGATGTACTTACATAGTTTAGGTCTATTTTCTTAAATAGACATAATATACCTATTCCTTATATAATTATTATTTCAATTAGAGGTCAACCACACCAGATGACACATTAACCACAACTAAACTTATAAAATCAATATTTTGTAAGCACACAAAATGGCACATCCACCACAATTAATAAAATTGTAAGTATTCAAAAACACTTAAAAAATAGAAGGTCAATCATAGCAAAATGTTCATCAACCACAACTACTTAAACTGCTAACAAATTAAAAAATAAATTGACAATAAAAAATTGAGTTTTATCATAATTCATGACTTTCTTCATCAATTGGATTCCTAGCAGCACACTTACTATTTCAAAATAGTCCACATATTTTTGTGTATCCATATTCCTTATAATAGCCACATTTTTGCCTCATAGTTTGACCATTATTACGTCCTTGACTTCCCTTTGTTTTGAATAAATGTGGATCCTTAACAAAAATTGCTCTATTTGCATCAGGATGTGATGAATGTTGAGTTGATTAGTCATCTTGGTTTTTGAACTTTTCTCCACTGAAGATGTCAACTTTGACAATTCTATTTTCATCTTAAAAAATGTGTCACTAGATTTACTTGCTAGAAAACACAAATGCTTACATTCATTTTATAAAACAGCATACCTATAAAAATCATTACTACGTCAATGTAAAATATAACGAATAATATTACTATAAAGAACAAGTTTTAATAGAGCAATAAAAAAAATCAATAAAATTGCATTCATAAATAAGCGTAAATATTTTTTATGCTTATGACAAACCTGTGGATGTCTTACATGTCAGATGAAGCACTTACAACATTACTCGATCTTTGTTTTGCTTCTTTTGTCCATCTTTTTAATATCAAGCTTGCAGGAATTTCTTTGAATTTCTCTACTATCATCACATAAAAAATATGGTGACACGACAACCCAAAACTCTGAAACATATTACAAAAATATCAAAAAGTTTCTTCTACTAAATTAAAATCACACCATTTTGATTCTAATTTTTCACATTTGCAAACACTGTAAATAGATCTACCAGTTTGATATTGCTTATTATTTATAAAAAATACATTTCTTTAGTGATCTCGGTTCTTACAATTCTGAACATATTCCTTGTACAAATAATAGAAGCATGGGTCTCAGACATCTTTAGATAGGTCATCAAAATAGGTCTTGAATCAGAATCAATAAAATCTAAACTCAACTCAGTTTGTCATATAGATCTAAGTGCTTGATCATATAACCTCATAAACTAAAGAAGTTTTAGCTTCCCTTGCAAAAAATGATCCATATAAGAATGCATTCTGTAGACGGCGGGGTTTAGCGCGCGTTCAAGGTTATTGCAACCGCGACACTATTTGAGCTTAGGGCTTTAGAGAACACACTAACCATTGTCACAAAGACATGGCGTGGAGATGAGGAGTCGCCACCCAGGGTAATAACCGGGACAGATTGATGAGTGGTGGTGACTCGATTCTCTAAACAAGTGCACCATAACCAGGAGTTCTGGATACGGAATATCAACTTCTCTAGTCTTGTGTTCATTAGAATTATTTTATTAAATTACTACTTTATCCTCTATTTACATGCAATTTCATACAAACCCTTATTTAAATAAACAACTATAAGGCAACTAATCTTATGAAAAAGCACATAAGTAATGCATTCGTTGAAGCTCAAAACCCTTAAGTTAGTCTAATCTACATATTTTAATTAAATGGGCTAAATCTATATGTTTTATTTTACAAGTAAGCCTAGAAAATTAATGGGCCTAATTCCTACTCAATTTTATTTAAATGAGCCTAAGTCTATTTCTTTTAATTCTAAAAATGGGCCTAGGTTTACAAGTTTTAAATCTAGAATGATCCTAATTCTACAAATTATGTAAAAGGCTTAAATTAATGGGCTAAATCTAGATC
>CATIWM010371691.1:0-14109 GCA_949671775.1 Mallotus repandus
AATAGAAAAGAAAATTAACAATAAATAAAAGTGAGAAAAAAGAAATAAAGGGGGCACTTCCCTAAATTGTGTGTTCGTCCGAAAGCTAGCAAAAGAAAAACAGAAGATAAAAACACACAAAATATCCAAAAAATAAAATAAAAGAAATAAAAGAAAAACATACAGCAAGAAATAGAAAACAAAATGTCAAAATTCAAAAAATAATATCAGTCATCCAGAGGTGCAAAATCATCAGGTACGGTGCTAGTGTCATCTAAAGAATCATTGACATCAGCAAGCTCCTCAGTAGCTGCAGCAATGGTGGAAATAGTAAAGACATATTATAGAGGGAGAAGAAGACCCTAGACTTGGAAAAGCTGTGAAAGTCCATATACAAGGCAATGCATGAGATCCGTGTGGTACTGAAGAGTGGCCTCAAGATGGGGAGGATAGGAATAAGTAGAAGGTGCCACAGTGTGAGATGAAGGGTCAGCATCATGAGAGGTAGGCTCAACAGCGGGGGTAGCCTGTTGAGGTCGAGATGTAGCAATACGTCACTGCTGAGGACGGGGCTCCTGAGCACCGAGCTCAGCTGGAGTAGTGATCAAAACATACTGACCATCCCTAATAGTGACTACCCTAATCTTTCTCAAAACAGCAATATTAAAAGGAAATGTAGTGCACAACTGTTTGAGGTTGGGAATGGAATAAAAAACCTTTAAATTTTTGGCTAGCCTAGTGATATATGAACCGCCGCACAAGGCGCCCTTAGATTTCCTCGACATAATATCCATATAGAAGGCAAATCCAATTCCTAGATAAGGAAATATACCCTTATCCAAATAAAATAAATTCCTTTGGGAAACACAGCCTGTACTTTCTCTCCGACCACATATAGTGCCAGCAATTAAATGGTGTAAGTATCGTAGTTTAGGCCTAGCGATATTAGTGCTCTTGCAAAGCCTAGGATCATAATTTTTCTGTGCTGCGTCTGCATGAATTATTTATTGCCAATACTGATAGTAAGGTACAGGTTCATGAATAGATAGTGCACAATTAAAGGTACCACTAGTGACAGACAAACCATCATAGAAACCCCAATGAACAGCAAATTCATTCAAGGACAAATAGAATTTCTTGCCTCCTAATTGAAAGAACACTTCTCTCTTTTTGGTGTAATCAACAGGATCACTGGAATTTAATGTAAATATGGAGAGGAATTCTAAAAATAATTCATGAAAAACAGGTTCCTCAATTCGCACAAAATTTTCCCACCGCACATTATTAATCATCCCTTAAATTTTATCATGTAATCCTATAATAGCTAAGTCTCCTAACATAATATGATAAGAAGGGTGAACAGGAAGGGGAGACATAGTAGCACAAGCCTTTCTAAAATCTAGATTTGTTAACTGAAGCAAAGGGTGAGACAAACCAGTTTGAGTTTCTGGATCAAGATATGAGGAAGATGGAATGGAAGGCACAGTTGCTCGAGTAGTACGAGAAGGTGAAGGTGATATTGTCGCTCGAGTCCTTTTCCTTGATGAAGATGAAGCTTTCCCTGAGTCTTTAGATTTGCCCATGGCGGACAGTGAAAAGAAAATAGAGATGTGTATGGAAGAAATAGAAAAGAAAAAGGTCTGACAGGAGTTGCGAGAAAAGAAAAGAAATTAAGAAGAAAGTGGGAGAGAAAATATTGAAAAGAGAAAAAGAAAAGACTGAGAAGAAAAGATGAAGGTGTAGATAAGAATAAAAAGTACAAAGGGTAGATGTCCAAAATCGTGTCATTTTTTAATGCCGTGACATGTACCGTGGGACCTACTATCAAAATATTGTTATATGACACGACATTTAATGCTGTGTAAAGAAAATTAAACACGATGTCAAAATCGTGTGTGAAGGTGGTCACACGGCATAATGCCATGTTTGGAAGTGTGTGACACGGCTTCATGCAGTGTGACAATTAGGTTTTGAACAGCTGAGCATGACACGGCTTCAAGCCATGTGAAATTTTTCTATGTACAGCTTTGAAGCCTTGCTTGGTATGGAATGACACGACTTCAAGCTATGTGTTATGGTGGCTTGCACGGCTTGAAGCTGTGTTTGGTAGGGAATGACACGACTCCAAGCCATGTGTTTATGGGTAGTAAATATCATGGCTTTGAACATGCCGTGGACTCAGGCCATGCAATATTATGTGAAAATTTGTGTTGCGGAGACATGGCATAGTCATGACTTGCCAATGTCGTATCACAAAACAACATCAAGTGCATAAATATGTTAGTCAGTGATGCGTACCTTGATTGTAAAACTCGTGTAATCATAACTCTGCTCCTAAAATCTGTAAACCTCTACTTAGCAATTCTCAACCTATGAAAGAAAGATAGAGTAAATAAAACTGAAAATGAAAATTAAATTAAAACAAAATAATATTGAAGAGAAAATCAATTGGGTTGCCTCCCAATTAACGCTAGTTTAAAGTCGATAGCTCAACTATCCCTTGATGAATTCAGGGTGTTTGATCCATGAGTGTACAAGAGACACTCTTCAGTTTAGCTTCCTCCACAAAGTATGGCTTGAGACGTTGCCCATTGACCTTGAAAGCTTCATTTGCTTGGTTGACAAGTTCGACTGCTCCAAAAGGAAAAACTTGTGTAATTCTGAACGGTCTAGACCATCGTGATTTTTATTTTCCTAGAAATAGCTTCAATCGTGAGTTAAATAGCAACACTAAATCTCCTAGTTGAAACTCTTTCTTTTGCAATTTTTTGTCATGCCACCGTTTTGTTTTCTCTTTGTAAATCTTGGCATTCTCATATGCATCAAGTTGAAACTCTTCAAGTTCATTCAATTGGAGTATTCTTTTAACACCAGCCTTTCCTTGATCAAAATTGAGAAACCTTGTAGCCCAGAATGCTTTGTATGCTAACTTAACCAGAAGATGATAGGATTTTCCATAAACCAATTTGAATGGTGAAGTCCTTATTGGAGTTTTGTAAGCTGTTCTATATGCCCAAAGTGCATCATCTAATCAAGTGGACCAATCCTTTCTCGAAGCGTTGACTGTCTTCTCCAAAATAGCTTTCAGTTCTCTGTTTGAGATTTCCACTTGTCCACTTGTTTGAGGGTGGTATGGTATAGCTACCTTATGCTTGACCCCATATTTTGCTAATAGAGATATGAATTGACGATTGCAGAAGTGAGAACTGCCATCACTAATTATAGCTCTCAGGGTACCAAAATGAGTGAACACATTTCTTCTTAGGAACTTGACAACCACTTTAGCATCATTGGTTGGTGAAGCTATTGCTTCGACCCACTTGGAAACGTAATCAACTCCAACCAGTATGTATTTATTTCCATAGGAGCTTAGGAAATGTCCCATGAAATTTATCCCCTATACATCAAATAATTCGATCTCAATGATGTTGGTGAGTTGCATTTCATTCCGTTTGCTAATGTTTCCTATTCTTTGACAATGATCACATTGGATTACAAATTGCCTTGCGTCCTTAAAGAGAGAGCGCCAATAAAACCTACTCTGAAGCACTTTAGCTGCAGTTTTGGTTGAACTTGCATGACCAAATGAGTGACAGTGCATGAGGACATCTGATATTTCCTCATCTAGAATGCATCTTCGAAGCAATCCATCCCCACATTTCTTGTATAGGTAAGGCTCATCCCAAAAGTATTGCCTGAAGTCCTAGAGGAATTTCTTCTTCTGATGGTAATCCATGTCAGGTGGAAGGACCTCGCAAGCAATGTAGTTTGCAAAATCAGTATACCAGGGGTCTCTATGTTGGACTCTCATAAGCTGCTCTCCTAGAAGGTCATCTAAGATAGAAAGAGAGTCAGGATTAGCACTCTGTTCCAGGTGAGAAAGATGATCTGCAACTAAATTCTCTATCCCTTTACGATCTCGAATCTCCAAGTCAAATTCTTGTAAGAGAAGGATCCAACGGATGAGTCTTTGTTTGGTATCCTTCTTTTCTAAGAGATACTTGAAGGTTGAGTGGTATGTGTAGACAATCACTTTGCTTCCAACCAAATATGAACGAAACTTATCCATAGCGTACACCACTACTAGAAGTTCCTTTTCAGTTGTTGCATAATTCAGTTAAGCTTCATCAAGAGTGTGGCTGATATAGTAGATAGTATAGGCTTGTTTGTCTTTTCGTTGCCTTAGAACAGCTCCTTCTGCATAGTCACTAGCATCACACATTATTTCAAAGAGGAGGCTCCAGTCCAGTGGCTATAAAATAGGTGCTGAAACAAGAGCTTCTTTCAACCTATGGAAAGCATGAAGACAATCATCAATAAATTCAAAAGGAACATCCTTGGCAAGAAAATTAGTTAAAGGCTTAGTGATTTTGGAAAAATCCTTGATGAAACGCCGATAGAACCCGGCGTGTCCCAGAAAACTCTGTATTCCCTTAACAAAGGTAGAAGGTGGGAGTTTATCAATCACTGCAACTTTAGCCTTGTCAACTTCCATGTTATTCTCAGATATGATGTGTCTGAGCACCACCCCTTTTGTCACCATAAAATGACACTTCTCCCAATTAAGCACTAGGTTAGTCTCTTCACAATGCTGCAACACTTTAGAAAGGTTATCCAAACATACATCAAATGAAGAACCATACACCTAAAAATCATCCATGAAAACCTCCATTATGTCTTCAACAAAATCTAAAAATATAGACATCATGCATCTTTGAAAAGTGGCGGGTGCATTACACAACCCGAAAGGCATTCTCCTATAAGCATATTTTCCATAAGGGCATGTAAATGTGGTTTTCTCTTGGTCATCAGGATGGATGGGAATTTGAAAGAAACTTGAATAACCATCTAAATAGTAAAAAAATGAATGATTTGCAAGCCTTTCTAAAAGTTGATCAATGAAGGGTAAGGGGAAGTGATCTCTCCTTGTGGCTTTGTTTAACTTCTTATAGTCAATGCACATGCACCACCCTGTCATAGTCCTAGTTGGGATCAATTCATTATTCTCATTCTGCACTACTATCATACCTCCTTTCTTAAGGACAACGTGGATTAAACTAACCCACCTACTATCTGAAATAGGATAGATAATCCCTGCATCAAACAACTTCAAAATTTCCTTTTTAACTACCTCTTTCATGTTAGGATTTAACCTTCTTTGATGTTCTATGGTGGGTTTAGCATCATTTTCCATGTGAATCCTATGCATGCATATTAAAGCACTAATCCCCTTTAGGTCATCTATAGTGTAACTTATAATCTTTCTATGAGGTCTAATTCTCCTAAGCAATTTGTCTACTTGTTCATTAGTCAACTTAGCATTCACAATGATAGGATAGGTAGAATCAGGGCTAAGGAATGCATACCTTAAAGAAGAAGGAAGATTTTTGAGCTCTACCTTGGGTGCAGTCTGCTCTTCAATCTTACCAAGACTTTCTAAAGTAGAAGGTAAAGGCTCATACTTAACTGATCTTTACTTATTTAATGTGGGATTTGCACTGAGATAATGTTCATACATTACCACTTCCTTGTCATGATTATCTTTTGAAACATCATGAACCAAGCATACTTCTAAGGGATCATCAGTGAGTTGTTTTTCAAAGGTTTCTTGCACACAATTTTGGATTGCATCAACTCTGAAATAGGATCCCATTATTGAGGATTATTTTGCCATTTTGAAAACATCAAATCCCACCTTATTATCTCCGATTTCCAGCAGCATATTTCCTCTCTTGACATCAATGATTGCTCCTACTATGGCTGGGAAAGGTCGTCCAAGTATGATCGAAATATGGCGATCCTCCTCCATTTCTAAAATGACAAAGTCTCCTAGAACATAATAGTCACCAACTTTGACCAGGACGTCTTCCAGAATACCATAAGGATAGATAATTAATCTATCTGCAAGCTGTAAGGATATTATTATTGGTTGAGGTTCTCCAATGTTGAGATGCCTGCAAAAAGAGAGAGGAATTATACGCACACTTGCACTAAGATCACAAAGGGATTTACCAATAAATTCATTTCCAATGGTACAAGGGATAATGATACTCCCTGGATCCTTAAGCTTTTGAGGAAGCTTATTTTGAATAATATCACTGCATTCCTCATTGATAGGAATAGTCTCATGATCCTTCCATTTTCTCTTGTTCGAGATGATGTCCTTCAAAAATTTTAAATATGTAGGCATGGTATTTATCACATCCAGGAGGGGTATGTTGAGTGTAAGTTGCTGGAATGATTTCATGAACTTTTCAAACTGTCTGTATAGCTTGGATTTCTGCTGCCTTTGTGGAAACGGCAATGGTGGTACTAAGGGTGGCGAGTCTTTCTTCTCTTTATTCTTTTCCTGTGTTTGTGCGGCCTTTTCCTTCTCCAGGTCACAAGCAGTTTCTGCTTCTTTATTTTTGGTCTCATCGACAGTTAATTGCTTACTACTTCTAAGTGTAACCACCTTAGCTTGCTCTCTAGGTTTTTGAGGTTGACTGGGAAATATTCCACCCTGCTTTGATCCTGAGGCTTGAGCTGTGATTTGGTTTTCCAGCATCTTATTGTGGGCATAAAGTTGTCCCACTTGAGAAGTCAGATTCTTTATTGCTTCACGTTGCTCCTCTTGGTCTTTTTGGTACCTCTCTTGATCCTTAAGGAACTTTTCCATCATGACTTCAAGGTTGGACTTTGGTTCATTTTGTTGAGGGAAGGTAGTCTTCTGCTAAAATCCAGGAGGGGTTTATTTGAAACCTGGGTTGTTGTTTTGCACTCCTCCTTGGTTAGACCATGAAAATTTTGGATGGTTTCGCCAATCTAGATTATAAGTATTGGAGTAAGGATTCCCTTGATTTCTCTAGAAATTGTTGAATGCGTTTAACTGCTTAATAGAGGAATCTTGAGAAAAACGTCCCTAACATTCTAAAAATGCATGTCCTCCTCCAAAGTGCTCACAGGAATACACAGCCATTGGATTGGAAATCTTTGTAGTCGCCTCCAGCTTCTTGGTAAGCATATCAATCTTAGCATTAAGGAGGTTCCAACTGTCCACCTCATGCAGTCTTGCGACTTTCTTTGGTACACTTCGTTCGCCATGCCACTGATAGTTGTTAAACGCCATAGTTTCTAGTAAATTGTAGGCATCCTTAAGTGTTTTGCTCATGAATGAGCCTTGAGCTGTAGCATCAATGGTAATCCTCACTGGTTCAGTAAGCCCTTGATAAAAGGTTTGGATAAGTAACCACTGTGGAACCCCATGGTGAGGACACTATCTCTGTAAGTCCTTATATCTCTCCCAAGCCTCATAAAGAGATTCACCACTGTGTTGGGTGAAACTGGTAATCACTTGTCTGAATTTTACCATCTTGCCTGGTGGAAAATACTTGCTCAAAAATGCCTTGGACAATACATCCCAAGTAGTGATTCATTGTGGTGCAAGAGAACTCAACCACAACTTAGCTTTACCTCTCAAAGAGAAAGGAAATATTCTAAGTTTGATTGCATCCGGACCAACTTCGTTCATCTTGAAGGTATCACAAATTTCCAAGAATTGAGCTAGATGATCATTTGGATCTTCACTTGGGAGACTCCCGAACTGAAATTGTAAAACCATCTGGATAATTACTGGTTTGATCTTGAAGTTATTAGCATCCACTGTTGGTCTCACAATGCTACTTTAATTATCGCCTGGATTAGGCATTGTGTACTCTTGAAGAGTATGATTCCTAATCTGTTGTGCTGCTTGGTCTTCGGCCATGATTTTTTTATCTTTTTTACGTTTTTCCTTCCGATTCTTTTTACAAGACTTTTCGATTTCAGGATTAAATTCTTCCAAATTAGCTCCCTGAGACCGAGTGTTCATACACTACAAAGCACTTGAAAATAAAGGGAAAGAAAATAAGTCCGAAGGGAATAAAAACTACTAGTCTAAGAAAAGTAAAAATTGAATCAATATCAATATTGCCAGTCCCCAGCAATGGTGCCATAAACTTGTTGCTCTCAAAACTCGCAAGCGCACGAGTCACGATTGTAGCACATAAGATGTTGTTCCCACGAAGACTGTATATTGACTACCAATTATTTTTACCTATAACTTAACTAGCAAACCAAGTAAAGAATTTGAGTAATTGTAAAATTTAATTAACAACTAAATAAACTAAGCTGAAATTAGATATTTAATCCTTAGAATCTAGGTTTAGTTTCTCTATTCCATTCTAATCTTGAACACATTATAAAATAAATAATCGTTTGAATTCAGTTAAGGGTAATTGCTCTAAATTACCTAAAGACTCTCTCAAGTTCAATTAAGCATGCAAGGATTAAAATCTAACATACTCTCGTGATTAATAAGTTAATCCTAGCTCATTAAGACTTTTAGCAATTAATTTGTCACCATGATTAAGCTACCGTGACTCCCCGAAGAGCTCGCCTACTCTCGTGGTCGAGTGATCTAAGTTCTAAGTGTTCTTAAGGTAATAAATTCTCTTAACTCTTGTTGGTGAATTTATCCATAAACAAGCAATCAAATAGGCCTGGAATGATAATTAGACAATATTGCAACACAAAAAATTAACTGAAATTCAAATCAAATAAAGTACTTGTATTCAATTCATATAATGGAATAGCTACTCCTAACCAAAATTCTAAAAGAAAAATTAGCCGTGCATGGCTATAGAGAAATCCATAGACAAAATATGAAGAAGAATAAAGTTGTTTAACAATTGTCGAATCCTTTGGCCGTCTGCGTCTCTTGCCTCTGCGTCCCTCCTCTTCTCCTTCAAAAGGTGTTTAATTTCCTTTATATAGAACTAGGGTTAGGGAGAGTCCACTTTGGTCTCAAATCTTCATAATTTGCGAAACATGGGACTTCCTAATCATCAAAATATAATTTGGCTCTACATGGCTCAAATATGGCTTGCAATTGGCTTGAAGCTTTTGGAAGTTTTGACAATTCAACTTTAAATTCCTCATTTCTTCCTTAATTAGCCAAGTCCACCTACAAAAGATAAACATTAATTAAAAACTAAATATATCTTCCTAAATAGACAAATAAAAATCCTAGTCAAATACTATTTACTAAATAAACTCCTAATTAGACCCAAAAACTATTTAAATTAAATTATTTTCTATTTAAAATTTATTAAAATTCAACTCTAAGACACGTAAATAATACGCACATCATCTTTAAAAAATCTAAAATAGTTACCTCAGCTTTAAAAATTGGAACAAGCTAACCACAACAAATGGGGGAAGTAAGAACAACAAATTAGAAAAGAAAGAAAATCTAAAAAAAAAATAAGAAATTAAAACCTAAATATATAAAAGGGTTATTTTAGAATTATCAATAAAATAGTTGGGATAAAAATGTCTACTTATATAATTTAATTTCCCCTCCTAGGAGGGGAAACCTTTTACACCCCAATTTGGGGTGTGAAGATTTTTCCCTTCCGTAAGTGGAATGAGTGGGAATAGTTCCCCTTCAATTCTCTTCCCCTTAAAAATATTTATACCTACCAAAGAACATAAAATTTCATTCTCCTTCAATTCCCTTCCCTTCCCCTTATTTTTCCCTCCATCCATGCATAGTGTAAGTGTTTTCTCTTGAAAATACTAACCATTCCATTTTATAAAATTTTCCAAAATAACGTATTTTTGTGAGTAGCTGTCTGGGAGATAGCTTGGTGAATGTATACCAGGTGAAGCGAGCGGCGGAGAGCCTCAAGAGTAATGTTATGCTAGAATATCTTGATATAAAATTGTTAGATGCATTGAGCCAACTATATAAGGTAGTTTGTGTTAGAAAAATAAAATAACGAACTGTGTAAAAAAAAGTTGTGTGTGAATATAACACTATCCTTTAGAAATTTTGCCCTCACTATTTTTGCTTATGAATTGTGAAGCAATTCCTTTTAGATTCACAAAACCTTTGAGAGATAAAAAGCAAATTTAATATTTCTTCCCAAAAATATACATAAATTTTTATAGACTTATTGATGAAGAAACATGTATGTTTCCTTACATGAACAAACCGTTTTAATTTGCAAATTAAAATAATCAAACGTTTTAGTTCTACTTTAACAAGGAAATTGCCAAAAAAGATATTGTGATGTAGAGAAACTAATTAAGAAATAATAATAATAATAATTAACTTTGGACTTTACAATCTTAGTGTCAATCTTTGATTAATATATATTCAATATAAGCCTCTTATAGGCTCATAAGCTTTTGTAATGAGTTACAAGGATTACTACTAAAAGCACTAAAAAAGTTTCTTCTTAAGATTTGGAATAATTTTCTTATAATGGTTATATGTAATGATGGATTATACTTAAATTTTTAAGTAGTAAGAGTTAAACAGTGATTGGACTAGACAAAAGTGATACTCTTATTCTGCCACCGTAGTGCTTGAATTAGATAGGTTCGAATAGTGGCCATCTAGCGAGGGTATTGGTGGGATTAGAGAGTCACAACCCCTACAAGTGAGGAGTTATTACAAAAGAAGCAACAAGGCAAAAAATAAATCAAACAACAGAGATAATAATGAAATATAAATATAAAATATGAGAGATTCTTACACACAAAAAATCACTCCAACGGTAAAACTAGTGATGTATGTTTTGAATATTTTATATTTAATTAATAGAATTACAAATTTAACTATAAGATATAATACATATATAATAAATATTTTCTAAATCATATTTATGGAAAATTATATATAAATATTATGTGGTTTTATCTTTTTATTATTGGGGTCTATTGTTTTTTTGCAATAATTTGATACCTTCTGAGTTTAATTTTTTTTATTATTATGAAATTTGCGGTTTATAAAACTTGTAATTTTTCTTTTTGAACAATAAAAAATTGAAAGTTTTATATCATTTGATAAAAAAAGAAAAAGACAAATCCATCTTTATTTAGTTTTAACCGATAAAAAAAATGTAAAAAAAAAAAAGAATTCTATAATATTTTCACTTTACAAATGATTTTGATTATTATACAAGCAAACTATATTTTCCTTCTTGAGGTTTAACCTATATATACATACCTCTCTTTTATTTTGAAATCAAATTTTTGTCTCCTTCCATTTGTATTCTATTAGCATTTAATGACTTTCGTTTGGACTATACCATTTTTTCCGTTAAGTGCTATACAAAAAGACTAAAATACACTTTCAAATAGTAAAAAACTATAATTAATTATAAAACACCAATAATATTTTAGTTTTTTATATTTCATAATATTAAATATGTACATTCCTCACTTACTAATGATATGGTTCATAAAAAAAAAGAACTATATTCTTAGTGTTTTGTAATTAATTATAGTTTTTTACTATTTGAAACGGTATTTTAGTCTTTTTATATAGTATTTTAACTTAACAAATGGTCTAACCCTAATATGAGTCATTAAATGTTAATAGAATGAAAGTTAAGCGAGGTAAATATTCGATTTCTAAACAAGAGGAAAACAATTGTTAATTAGGTTAAACTTCGCAGAGAAAAATCTAATTTGCTCTTATTATACACAATGACTCTATTTGCAACATTAAAGTTATGATGATGAGAAGTTACTTAAAATTAAGTTTTTAATCTTTCATTATTGAAGGATAAAAATTCAATGTAAATCAAATTTTATCGCTTAAACAATATCAAAATAAAATTACTGATGTTGAATAATCACAAAATAAACGATAAATTTTTAATAATAAAATATTTCACAGAACACTTATATATACTTTTTCCTTATAATTATATGTAGCTGCAACATTTAATATGGCAATTATATATTTAAACTATTTGTTTGATATTTTAAGTATGTATGCATGGAATATGATTTATCACATTTCATAAATTATATCACAACAATTTGGGAGTAGCGCTAATTGTGTGTGGCTTATGCATGGTGTTTTGGGGTCAAATAAAGGGGATAAAAAGAAATGTCAAAACTAGTGTCACTGTCAAGACTTGGGGCTTGTTGCTAATGGCGATCACCAAGCAACATTGAACAATACCCTTGCAAATGAGGGGTTGTTCCAAAAGAAGTGGCATGGCAAAAAATAAATAAAACAACAAAGGCAATAATGAAGTATAAAATATAAACTATGGGATTTTCTTAGAGGCAAATTAAGGATTTCTCCAACGGTAAAATTAGTGATGTATATTTTGAATATTTTATCTTTAATTAATAGAATTACAAATTTAACTATCATATAGAATACATAGGGGCTCTATTCCATAATCCATCTCAATAAAAATCTTGTCTTGATTACATTCACTTTACAAATTCTATATATCAACATCAAGAGTCATGATTCTTGTCCATAGTGCCGCCGACGTTGATAGTTTTTTTTGTTAACAGGGGGTTGGATACTGGTTTTAACCAGTACTCCTCCCCAAGTTTTCTTTTCTTCTTGTTATTTAGGTGTATATCCAATAATTATGTTTATTAGTCTCTATATTTTGTTGTTGATATCCTTCTGGTGCAGATGGCTAGGCGAGTCTGGCCACTTCTGCTTTGGTGCCGATGCTTATCGGCTTGGTTGTTATGCTGATCTATCAGCATATTTTGTTGTGGATGTATTTTTGTTGCAGATGGATAGGAGCGGTTGGCTTACGCTCCGTCGCCGATCATGCTGTTCTGCTTGGTTCGTAGAGATGCAGGTCTCTCCTCGAATGGGTTCTAGCTTTTTATCATATCAAAGGGTTTCAATCCCTCAAAGGCTTAGCAAGACTACAGCGGATGAAGGAAATCACCGTCTCTCTATGGATCAGCAAGGCTTAACTTCATAAGCAAAGCTTCGCCGGAAATTGAATGGCTCTGTCTGGAGTATGGTCTCCTCCTCTTTGTTAAGCTTGAAGATTCTTCTGTGTCTGGACATGGTCGTCTCATTTCGTCCACAACATCACCAACTCAAGCATCTTTGGCTTCATGTCGTGCTTCCTCCGGCTACCTCTGCTACTGTCGTCGGCGTATCTCTCTTTCCTTCTCAGCCACTTGGGTTTCTACCCTTGAGTTGAGCAAATATGTCATTGGTTGAATGTTAAAATGGCCCATCAAATTGTTAAGCCTTTTGTTAGGCCTGGCCCGTCAAAATGTAATGCTAGCCCTTATCATGTAATGTTGTTTATCTAATTAATATATATTTTACTTTGGTCCAAAAATATATATATATATATATATATAATACATAGGGTAAATTATGATTACTCCGAGATTTCGTCAAACTAACTATTTTGTCTACGCATTTGTAAAAGTCAATTAATTCCTCCTTTAGTTTTGATAATATATATTATTTCTCCCTTATCATAAAAAATAACCGTTGGTTAATATAAAAAAAATTTATTTACCTTTATTATAATATAAATTTTACAATTTTGACCAAGAGTTATTTGCTTTTTTTTTTACATGTTATTGATATTTATATATTTTTTTATTTTTTACATATTATTGATATTTATATTTTTATCAATTTTTTACATATTATTGATATTTATATTTATATAAATAAAAATTAATTAACACATTTTTTAATAATTAATAAATTTAAAAGACATCAATAATTGATAATTATTAATTAGTTACCCAATATTTTTTAGATTCTAAATCATTTATATTTTATATTTTTATTTATTTATTACATATTATTTTTATTTTTATTTTTATATAAATAAAAACTAATTAACAAAATTTATAATTAATAACTAATTAACAAAATAAAAATTTTAATAATAACTAACTCATTTATAGTTAATAAATAATTAACAAAATAAAAATTTTTTGGATTCTTCATCTGTCGATGTTGCGTCTTCTTGCGAACAGCTCCTACCAGCCATTCTTCTTACATGGTGTGCACGAGGTCATCACCAGCAGGTCCGTCGCTGTCCCCTGCACATCGTTGTACTTTTTGAATCGCATCACGAAGTAGTAGAGCTACTGCTTTCTCCCTCGTTGGCGACATGATAGAAGAAGAGATGGAGAAGACATCACTCACCTGGTGCTGCTTTCTCTCTCACCAACATCATAAAGCAGCGAAGCTGCTTGCTTTTGCATTTTTTATTTGTGGATTTATTGTTACTTTTTGTGGTTGTGATTTTTGTTTTTGGTTATGATTTTGGATTTTGATTTTGGTGTTTGGATTTT
>CATIWM010371808.1:0-10625 GCA_949671775.1 Mallotus repandus
GGAGAAGATGACAGATTACACTTGTAATCCTGAATATATGAGTGAATGGAACAAGCTCATGGCCCAGCAGAACTCATTCAGGGAAAAAATCATGTCAGGATGCTATAGTTCAATAACTATTGAAGGCATTGGAGATGTTGATGCTGGAAATATCAGAAAGTATCAGAGTTTTCTGCACCAGGCTTTTGATCTGAAAATGAGAGTGACTGCTTACTGGAAGATTATATTGAGAAGGCTGGTTGATTCTATGGCACTGCATTTGCAGTTCAGTGTTCATAATCTTGTGAACAAAGAGTTTGAGAGGGAGATTGTTACTGAGTTGATGGGCAGTCATGGTGGTGCAGTGGAAAAATTGTTGGAGGAGTCTCCTTCTGTTGCAAATAAGCGTGAGAAGCTGAACACAAGCATCAAATTACTGGGAGAGTCCAAGAGGGTTTTAGCAGATATCATGGACAGAATTGCTATCCATGGTGATTATTAGTTTGTTATCAACTGCTGTTGTAACCTTGTAGCCTTCTCTATCTATATTGTCTTTTTTTTTTTTTTAATGTGTGTTAATGTGGTATGAACTATCAAGTGTTACTTGTGTTGGACTTCTTGTTTGTTATGTATTTATGTTAATGTATTGGCTTATGGAAAGTTGGGTTTTAAGATTATTAATAGCATACTGAGCACCTGACTCTGTTGATCTATTTGCTAGCAGTTAGCTAATGTAGCAGGTAAATTATGATTATGTTTACCTGTCGAGCATTATCTTCTACAAAATTTTTTATTATAGTATTAGGATCAGTACATCGACATTTACTGTTGGAGGCAGAGAGGAGACAGCTGAGATCTATTATTAAGAGCAATCACACATTATTCTTGTGCATACAAGCTCAGGATACAAGTATGGTGCTCTTTATCTTGCTTCTATTCTTTCTATGCTTAGTTAGATTATTGTCCTTAATTGTGCATCGGAAGCGTTTACTATTACCTTTTCATATGCTCCATATCCATGCTTTGTTCTTCCTATATATATATGTGTGTGTATATATTCATGATTCTCTACATTATCATCTAAAGGATATTTAGTTGATGCATTTTCTTATAGCTGTCGAAAACATAACACTTTAGTGTTATCCTCCCTTAATTGGTGAGGGGCATAGTTTCTAAGGTACTCAACTCATGTGTCAGCTTAATGTACACCTTTATCTTTCTTGAAGTTTGGTGTAGAATACTTCTGAGAGAAATTCTGGATGCTCCAAATATTATGAACATGATAAAAGATACGACGGCTGCACAAAAGGTGACATATTCATATCCAATGCGAGCAATGTTTTCAACTCGGCTTACCTTTTTTTTTTCTGAATAATATTATCTTTTCTAATCATTTTTAGATGCAAGATGCGTTGAATATGTCTTCAAATTTAATAGGAGATTGTTCTTCCTTTGCAGGTCCGAGCATTCCAGGAGTTCTTCAACATGCTTTCAAATGTCAGGTTCTACTCTTGAGAAGCATGGTTTTGCTCTTATTACATTTTTTCTTTCTTTCTTTGCTGGCTCTCTCTATGTAGATAACAACCATTATCGGATGCTCTCAACTAATGTAACGAATTCGAATTCAACGTTGAGAGAACTAAAAGCCACTGAAATGTAATTAGGATCGAGCGCGTGCATGCAATGGACCAAAGCATGTCGACATTGCATTGAACGCATGGCTGTCCAGACTCTTCTCATCACTGATGACCTGTTCAGGTTAATGCCATTGGTTAATTGTTCAACTGTAATGTTAGCTAACTACGAGAACCATATGTAATGTGCAACTTTCTTATTTCATGTGGATGTTTTATTGCATTACAGAATCTGTGTATTTAGAGAAATATAGTGCTATTCTTTGGACATATTCGTTTATGTTGATCAGAATCGGCTTTTATTATTGTTGGGTGTTGGTGTTTTTTCTATGTTCAATTTTCTAAAACTTATTGGTTGAAGTGCTCGAAAAATTTTGTTTGTTGCCTGTTAACTTAAACATACTGCTGCAATTACAGGCTTGCTTGCTGTACCGGTCTTTTAAATTACTTTTGGTCTGTTTGTCATCATTGTCTTAGGAAAACTTGCATTAGTCCTTGCTGTAATATATGACTATTGTAGTAATGCTGTAAGTGGGACATTGAATGGAGACAGAAATAGCTTGTTGCAGACCCTCTCCTCACAACCGAGAGTGCTCCACATCACAACCTTGTTCCTTGTTTTCGAAATTTGAAAGAGGGAAAAATAACTCTTGGGGGTGTTAGTATTACATGCAAATGTGTTGAAAGATACATATCGAAATCACACTTCTCAGAACTTATTTTGGTGGAAACTTGAATTGGGAATGGCCTTTTTCACATGAAAAAACTCTTGATATTGCTCAAATGCATAGCATTTTAGCTAGGGCTCAGCCATTTTTTGTCCATGTATAGCTCTGTCATTTTTTATACATGCAAGAATCTTTAACTGGAAGTGTCTTTTTTTTTTTTTTTTTTTAATGGTTCTTTGTAATTGACATCATCTGTTACGGTTTTATGCGACTGTGATACCTCAATATCTAAGATTATATATTGCACATGGCAAATGTTATGCAGCTTTTAAGAGATCACAATGAATAATTTTTTTGGTACCATTTGGCTTTCAGAAATGTTGACATACCAACAAGACAGAAGTATGTCAATTTAGTCAACTCATTGAAGGATTCAGGGGGCAATGCTCATATATTTTCATCCGTGTATGGCTCAGGAGAACGTGAGTATCTTTTCCTTTCGTATTATGCTTTCAAGAACCAACTTGCCTAATTTTCATTGTTCTGAATATCCATTTCCTGTTGTTCAAAGTAGAACTGGCACAGTTGACTGGGGTTGCTGCGATCCTTCGATTTCCATTGCCAGACCTCGAAGACATTGAGATGTAATGGAGTACCTTGGTGGGGTTGGGGCAACAATGGGGTATAGAAGATTGTCCTATATACAATTTTTTGTCTGTCTACTTCAGCATGTTATATAATATGTTCCAACTTTTGTTCATGATTACACCCGAGGATTCAGGCAGAGGTCACTAACTTCCAAGTGTAACATGTATCAATTGCTCTACGATGAAGCGAAGTGAATCAGTTTCCATTGAGAATGTCCTGCTTGTATTTGTTTATTTATAAAGAAATTTGTATTTGCCCTTGAACATAGCTTTCTCGTTGTTATTATAATCTGCAAAACCATAATAAACAGTCACGTTGCTTTTTTAACACTTGGCTGAAGTGTATCTTGTGTTAACAATACCTACTGCTAAGCTATATCGAGTTCCTGGAACTAAACATTCGAGGGCTCATGCTACGTCTTTGCCTTGGTTCTCATTTGCCATTTCTTCTATCCTGGTTTTGTAACCAAAGTTAGATGATGTAATTTTTTTGCTCTGAAAATTCATAAAACAACGACAAGAAATGGTTTTTTTGCCAATTTAGTGTAAAAAAGAAAAAAATTTCTCACTTTAGGGTGAATGTAAAAGTAATTCTCAATTTAGGTAGTTAAAAAAGTTATTACTAATTTGGGGTGGATTTTGGTGAGATAGACTAATATTTAGAACTCCGCCAGTTGGAGGTGGACAGGTCAAAACGGAGATGGTACAATTTTTTTTTCTTCCATCTCAATTGGTGGAGTTGATTTTGTAATTTTTGTTTCAGAGACAACTCGCGGAGTTGACAATTCATTTTTTTTAAAAATTATTGAGGCCACTTTTGAATGTTTTGGAGCAACTTGGCCATTTGCATGAGAAATTTAATCTGTCTCTAACGTGATATGGCCATGACAACTACATTAATTTGTCTCTAACGTATTATGCCCATAAATTGCATGAGAAATTGGAATTTTAGTTTGGTAAATTAATTCATACAAGAGCAACGTGTTTCAGGGTAATATATCGTATAATATTAAGTTAATAATATCACTAAATATAGTTAAATTTTTTTTATGTTTTTATATATTGAAAACAAAATAATTGCATTGGCAATTCATATATGTATATAAACTAATAAAAATATGCATTACATAAAAATATTTATCAAAAGTATATAATTTTCTTAAAAATTATAATAACATTATTATAAATAGGGCCAAAGGTCCAAATTGGCCCTTGAATTTTGGCCCAAAGTCTGGATTGGACTCTATTCATTTTTTTGTTCCCATTTGGAACTTAAGAATCTAAAATCGTCTCAATTTGGACCTTACTTAAACGGAAGCCCAAACTGACGTTAAAAGAGGTTGAGTTGGACGTGTGGGACCCACAACTAATGCATTACTCAGGTCCCTTGTCTCCAAAAAGCCCTTCCCTCAGCTTATTTTACCCCAACCTCAAAATCCCTAAATTCCCAAAACGTAATTCTCCCAAAATTTTATTTCTTTAGAAATCATCAATCATTAGACATTTCTTCTTTCAATTCAGCGACGATACACATGCAAGATTGAGGAAGAAAACATAAATTAGAAAGATGGAAACCTCTTCATCGTCAGTGACATCATCTTCTTCGTATCAAAGACGACGGTCGACATTGATGGAAAGAGGTGGAAGACGCTGCGATGTGGTGCTCAAGAGGCATTGTGGACATCCTAGACACATGGCAACCCTGGCCGTAGGTTCTATGGATGCCTAAATTATAGTGTAAGTTATAGATGTTTTGAATTTTTTGAGTTTTTATTTGCTTGTAAAATGTTACCTTTGGTTGATTAAAATGCAGCCACCTAGAGAAAGGATCCCCAAAAAGGTTGTGGGCATTTTGTTTGGTATGACAGAGAGATGGACAGTAGAGCAAAAGACGTAATCAATGGACTAAAAGTGGAGAATAAAAGATTGAAGCATGAAAATAAAGAGCTAAGGAAAGTAGTTGAGCATGTTACAGTTGGTATAAGCCCTCATGCATCAATTGAAGAAATTAGAGAAGATGTGAGGCTCTTGAAGCTAGAGAATGTGTCGAAAATAGAGCTTATGAGAAAGCAATTGAGAAGAGCATGTGTTACTGTTATTATATCATGGCGTTTGTTTGGGTTTTTTTTTTTTTTTTTAGTCATGTGTTAAAGAGGTGGTAACTGCTGGTGTGTATTTAAAGAGATCTTACAATCTGTTTATGATGAATGGGAATATGCATTGGATTTTAGTAATTGAAAATTGGTGTCAATAGTTGGTCTTGATGCTTACTAAATAAATGCAAGTAAAACAACAATAAAAGTGAAACAAATATAGAAAATCAGTTCTAATAAAAAGCAATACAAACAGAAACTAAAATAGACATTACCTAAGTACAACTTTTTCTATTATGGCAACTTGGTGACAATTTCCACATGCAATCCTAATGCCTTTCCTAGACAGCTTCCCAGCAGTTGTATGCTTTCGAGGTTCATTTTGAGCTCTAATCCTGTTAGTTTTAAGTCTACCTGGCATCTTAATGACTGAAGGGGGCTTAATTGGCATAAATTGGTCACATTTCATAAAAATAAAACCAGGCATAGGCTGCATTGGGTATTTGTAAGTTACCACATACTTCGACTTGTGATACCATGTTGATATTTGAGATAGAGGATCAATTTTTGCATATTCTAAGGCATAGATTACATGAGAGCATGGGATGCCAGTGAGATCCCATGCTTTGAATGTACATAACTTCTTATCAAGAAATATAACAGGTCCATTACTAATTTCATAACCTGATTCCCCATTAAAAAGCACAGTGCAGCCACAGCAATACTCTTATTTTCTTGAAATATATCCATGCATTCAGGACTCCAATCTATATTCCATTTATCAACTAAAGACTTATTAACTCCTAACCTTTGTAATGCATCAGTTCTGATTTCATCAAGCATCGAGATGATTGGCTTAAATCTGGCCTTCAAAATGGTAGAGTTGAATGTTTCACACATGTTGTTATCTACCACGACTGACTTGCATCGACTGCTGAAAAATGCTCTACACCATGTTACAGGGTTGTACTTCACCAAGTCTTCATCTGCTTTCTTATTTACTTCCCCCACTTTCTTTAAATTATCTTCAAATTCTTCAAGAAATGTGCCCTATGCACATATGAAAAACTTCTTCTTCATTTCCCTACCAGTCCATTTCTTTGACTAATTTGCATAGATGTTTCTTGCACACTATCTATGTTCAGCTTCAGGAAGGACATCTATTACTGCTTAGATCAGTCCCTAAAATAAGCAAATGGACAATTTTATATAAAAATCACATAATATATAAAAAAATTGAATAAAATCGAATAACAACATACAAACTAACCTTTTGCATGTCTGATATAATTGTTAAAGCTTTTCCTTGATCTTTAATCTCTAACTTCTTAACAAGCCATTGAAGAAACCACTTCCAATTCACTTTATTCTCCTTGTTTGCAATTACCCAAGCTATAGGAAAAATCAGATTTGATGCATCTTTCCTAACAATAACTAAAACTTCTCTTTTGACATGTCCCTTAATAAAACTTCCATCTAAACCTATAAGAGGCCTACATCCCTCTTTCCAACCTTTTCAAAGCATCAAAGCAGATGAACATCCTCTTAAACACTCTTTTGCCCTTTTTTAACTTCTCTTTATCCAAATCTATCTTGCAACTGCTCCTAGGATTAATTTATTTCACATGATCAACATAGGCTTCTAGTTGATTAAACTCAGCCACATAACTCCCTTCTAATTCTGTCAAGATTTTTTTCTTAGCTCTCTTCATTATTGATGCAGACAGATTCAACCTCATATGTGCCTTAGCTTCATCAACTAAATCTTTCACTGTTGTCTTCGGATTCCTATAAATCTTATCCTTAAAATGCCTTGCAAGGAAATCAGAAGTTTCCCTTAAGTTTTTGAATGTCCTGTAACAAGTATGTTTAGGATTCAAAGTCTTCACATACATTCCACCATCTTTTCCATCTTTTGATATCAATATTACAAAGGGACAGCCCTTTGCTTTGCATGTAGCTCGAATCCTAGTGGGCTCATCAGGCTTAAGTCTCAAATCCTTCCCTTTAGCTACTGCATATTTGGCGATTGCTTCCCTCACTTCTTTGGCATTACTAAATGTCATGCCAATCAAAAAATGTGCATTATCATTATCCACATCATATCTAACTTTCTTCCTACTTTGCATGATTATTACAATATCATCTATAGTAACTTGTTCCTCTTCAACCTCATCTTCAGCTTCTGCCTCATCACTATCATCTTCTTCGTCTTCATTCTCATTAGCTTCAGCCTCATAAGTTTCATCTTCTGAAGTATCATCCTCTGAATTGTCATCTTTTTCATTATCCTCTGTTTCAACTCCATCATCCTCTTCTGAACTATCATCAAAATCACTTTCTTCAAGCATAACTTCCTCTTCTTGACCTGTTGTTTTAGCTTCAGTTTCAAATTCATGCTCAGTTTCAACCTGAACACAATCCCCATCTTGAACAACCTTCTCCCCACTTGCTACATTCAGTTTTTCAGCATGTCCTAATAACTCACTCATATTTGGATCAATCTCATCTACAAACAGGCTTTTATACCAACCACTGCCCACATAGCTACCTTGTGTGCCTGCTTCATCAACATAGTCTACATCTTCATTCAGATTAAACCTTCCATCTTTATCTTTGTTCTTCCCATCCCCATATTCAAGATAATTCTGATATGGTGTTAATAACGACACATCAACATCACGCTCTGCATAAATATGCATTTGTGTACCTCTAACCTTTCTAATTTGGTCGATTATATACATAATGCTCCAATAATCTTATAGCAAAAACAGTCCACAATCCAATGTTTTCCCAGGTTTAAGAGCATAAATTTTCTTCACATTAGGATATCTTGGATAGACATTGTACTTCTTCATAATATGTGGATAACTCAAAAAATCAATATCGAAATTCTCGACCACATCTAATTCTCCTCCCACATAGGACAATTTCGGATTAAATTCCCATCTTCCCCTGTAGTGAAATACCATATCTATCAACTCCATACTGCATGACATTCATATTAAAAAAATAATTAAAAACCAATGTAATAGTTGCTTTGTTAAATGTATCAGATAAACACCCGATAAAATACTAAAGCTAGTTATTAATTTATTAGTATTCACATATTAAATTAATCAAACAAAAACAAATCCCTATATCACTTCTAATTTTAAAATTCTTTTATCTCAAAAACCGTAACTTTTTATTTTTTAAGTCCAAACACTAATCACTGTCATTATACCTTTAATCTGTTATATTTTATTAGTTTACTCACAAGTTTGACCACATTCATGCTAGACCCACCAATATTATTCAACAGATAAAATACGTCATACCTTTTTGAATGGAGCCAAGTACAACGACGGATGAAGCTTCTTTACGGTTTCATAAAGATTATTAGGTGGGTAGGGTTTAATATGATAGTCACTTTCACCTCCTCAGTAACAAAGAAGAAGGTGATAAAATGGGTGAACAAATGGGTACAAGTCGCTTTCAGAAGCTGGGTTTTTCACTCTGATGCTTTTTGGGGTAAAAGTAGTTGAGAGACGGGTTTTTTTTGGACACAGCTGAGGGCAGGGCTTTTTGGAGAATAAGGAGCTGAGTAATTCTAACCTCGTGGGTCCCACACGTCCAGCTTAGCCTCTTTTAACGTCAGTTTGGGCTTTCGTTTAATTAAAGCCCAAATTGAGACGATTTTGGACTCTTAATGGAAATAAAAAAATGAATGGGGTCCAATCCAGACTTTGGGCCAAAGTCCAAGGGCCAATTTGGACCTTTGGCCTTGTAAATAATTATTTTTAAAATATTTTATAATATATAAAAATAATTAAAAAATATTTTTTCATAAAAATAATTAGAAAATATTTTTTCATAAAAAATTTAGTTGTTAAATGATATTTAATTCTCATTCCCATTATCATTCCCTATTCTCTAGAGAACAAAACATCTTTTTCAAATTTTCATTCATTTTCTCATTCCTTCCCATTCCGATTTCAATTCCAGAATACGAACCAAACGCCCCTTAAATATAGTTAACAATTTTTTTTAAGTGTTTAGATATAGAAAATAAATTAATTGAGTTGGCAATCCATATATGTATTTTTTCCAATATATATTGTATAATGTTAATAAACTGTATATTATATATATAAAAAAATAATGGAATAATAAAATTATGAATTTAAAAGGAAGAGTGAAAAATGCCCTCTAGAGAACCTCTCTCTCTAGTTGAGAAAATAGTGATTTTCTTAAGTGGTTTATATAGTGATTTTGGTTTTTTAGGTGATTTTTGGTAATTTTTTTTTGCCAAAAGCCACCATTTCTTCTTCTTTATTTTTGTTTGTTTTAGATTTTTAGTCTTATAATTACTTGATTTTGATTTTCTTTCTCAAATCCTCCTTGTTCTACTCAAGTATTTAATGGAGCTTGGTCTAGATTTTTAGATCTATAGTTTTTGTTATTGAAATGAATAGCCATCTATAGATGGTTGTAGATCAAGAGATCAAGAAAATGAAGGTAGAGCCAAAGGAAAAAGAATTCGGCAATGAACACTGAGCTTGCTGCTCCAGTTTGAAGCTGATCCAGTCTGACGGTGGTCCTTTGTGGTAGATCCGACGGTGCTCTATTTGGTGCAGACAAATATTTTTGTTTAATCCTTCTTGTTTCAGCTGCCTACTCTTGAGTAGATCTTAGGACTTGTTTTTTTTTTTTTTTTTTGTTGCCTTAGTCTTGGGTGACATTGTTTGTTGCTTAGACTAGTATTGCTTTATTAGTTTTTGCTCTTATGAGCTGTTTATTTAAAGTCCAATTAAGAACCTTTTATCATCTCAACCAAATACTTAGTCATGAAAAAACTCAGCTGTTTTAGCTTAGTTTTTCAGTGACTACAAAAAAGTCTACTCGTGAAGTAGACCGAAACAGATATTGGTTCTAAGGTAAGTTAGTTACTTTATTTTGTCCTTATTTGTTCAATCCTTGTAACAAGCTAGTAGCTCCTCGTGAGCAGGTTATGATAGTGGAATGAATCAATTTCAATTGACAAAAAAAATTATTAATTTAATTAATTGTAATTATGAGTAATTTAATAATTATATAAGTTAATAATTATGTAAAATTATGAGTATAAGTTAATAAATTTATAATTAATAAATATTTATTTAATAACAATTATAGTGATAATTATTATCATAATAATAATAACATAATATTAAATTTCATAAGTTAAAATTTAACGATGAATAAATAATAAAAAATAATAAAAATAAATAATTTAAATTTAAAATATTATTTAAATAAAAATAATTTGTATTAATCAATTGTAACGATTATTTTATATTTTTAAATATTGTTTTAAAATCAAATGAAATGAAAATGAAAGAGGGCATAATTAAGATTGAGGAAGTAAAATCCATAATAGATATGTCTCCAAGCTTTGGCCCTACTTTATTTGTTCAGTAAATAAAGTAAGAAATGACACAGGCAAATAAAATGGACAGATTCATTTCTTTAATTCTTTCTTTCATCATTTGGCACTCAGCTTTAAAATAGCTTGGAAGCTTTAATTTCCGTAGGATCGATAAGGCTAGCTTTAGACTTGGAAAGTTTGAATTCTTTTGCTCG
>CATIWM010371906.1:0-30598 GCA_949671775.1 Mallotus repandus
ATATTTTTTATATATTTTTCAATTTTTTTTTTAATTTTTGAAAATTTTGGTTCGGGTTACTATTCCGAGCCTAAAAATTTTGATATTTTTAATAAATACTATATATTCTATGGAGTAATGTTTTTAAAGGAAAATTTGTAAAATTAGTTATAGATAATTTATTATAATTTTTTGAGGTTATAAGTGAAAAATATGAATTTTAGAGAAAATTGTGCCGAATTTTTGGTAGATTTCTTGTAAAACATGGCATCGGTATCTATGAAATTCCGAGTCTATTTGGTATTGTATCTTAGATTGAGTAAATTCCCTCATTTCATGATTTTATTAATTTTTGAGGATTTCATGAATTTATTTATTTTATTTTACGAGCATATTTTAAATAAATATTATTTATTTTAGAGAATTTCGGGCCTCGAGCTGTAGTACGAGGGCAATAGAGAACGCGTTACCCGACACACTCAACCTGTGAGTTAATTTTATGAAATGTGTGTTGCGCGCGTTTTCATTATATTTTCAAGTAATTAAAAGTAATAAAGAAATGATTATACGATTAATTTATGAATATATTTATATTGTCATATGCATGATCATTTCTTCTATATTTATGAATAGTAATTGAAAGCATGTTTAAAAAAAAAATTATTTCGTCGTGTTTTATTTATTTATTTAATCGTTTATTTATTCATTATTTAATGATATATTTATTTCACTTAATTATTTATAATTCGAATTTATTTGGAGATAATGGTAGAACGTGCTACTTAGTGGGTGTCACTAAGATCACGTACGCACGAGTAAGATCTCGGTATATGTTTAAAATGTGAATTGGGCTCGGGGGAGTGTGTACTCTCGAGCAAGAGTGAATGGTTAGAGCTCGGTGGAGCTAGTGCACTCGAGCCTGAAAAATGGATGTAACTTGGTTGAGCTTGCTCTCGGGACATCAATATGGAATAAGTGAAATGGCTGTGACAGTAACTCGGTTGAGCTTGCTCTCGGGACGACAGTCACTTGGATTAAAAAGAGCCGAAAGGCTATTAGAATAGTGGTTTAGGTGTTCTACCAGTTTTTCCACTAAAATAATTATTTTATATACTTTCATACGAGGATTTCAGATTAAATTTATTTAAGAAGTTTTAAAGGGATTTTATATAATATTATTGAGAAAAGTAAATGATTTTAACAAGTATAATTATTTTATTCTATTTTATTTTAAAAAGGATTTTAATAAATGGATTTAAAATCAACATGCATTTTATAAAATTGATTCACTCAGTGAGGTTTGATTCCCCTCAGCTTATTTTTTTTCAAGACCTCACAGTCAGCCTGCTAGTTTTCACAAATTGCGTCGAGTTCGTTCTTCACCGGCTGCACTGTGTATGTTGATTTGATTTGCATATTGTGTAACTGAATTCTAGATACCAGTAGTTAATTCATAAATATGTATTGTCAGTATTCTGATTTTACCTGACTTGAGATGTTATTGTATTTAAAGAATATTGTTTTATGCTTTTGGTATTGTGCATTATCTATGATTTTATTGTTAAGTGCATTGTTTTATATCACGAAAAAATTTCTATGGCTTACTATGAGTTTTAGTTACTTTATGTATCCTTATTCCCTACCATTCCCTAATGTCGGTCACGCACCTTTGGTTCGGTTGGGTCGTGACAAACATATCCAAAAATCAGCTCAGTAAATGCTCTTCACAATAAATGGTGAATTTTTTAGTTTAGACATGTGCTCTGCATAAAAACATTTTGAGCAGGTCTAATTCAGTTTAGAATTTCTTAAGTTATACAAGTTATTCTAGTTTTAACACATAAAGGAATAGCTTTCATGTTTTATATTTCATCTAATTCAGCCTCTAAGGCCCTCATATTATTTGGAAAAAATTGGACTACCAGTAGACATAGCAAGCAGAACCAGTCCCACTCCAAGGACAATTTCTCATTACACACAAAATATTTCACAAAACTGCATCACATGGTTTTAGATAACATATAAAGGAACAAAACTCATGTTTATCACTTTCTATAATTCAATCTCTAACATCCTTAAAATAATTAATCAACATCAGATAGCCGCTGGAACTGCTACCCGAACCAGTAACAAATAAACTTCCATAGAATTTCACATACTTGTTATTTCACAAAACCCTTTTACAAAAATGAAGATAAGACATAAATAAAAAACTTTTATATTTTGTGTTTCTCCTAATTCTTCTTTTATAACCATCAAAAATAGAGTACAATATTCAGTTGAAAACTAGAATTCTCAGCATGTAGAACCATATTTATCTTCAAATCAATTAACCTATTTTTTCTTTTAATTCTTTCTAATTACCATGATCAACATGTTAAGAGGAAAGAATTACATTAGAAATTAAGATGAAAACACTTACCTTTGCTAAAATTAGGAACCCTAAAATTTTTCCCTTTTTCTTCCTTTTTCTTCTTCTCTTTCTCTTTTCTTTTTTTTTTCTTTTCTTTCTTCTTACTTACATGTTCCAGCCCCCTTTTTTTTTATTATTATTATTGATGGAAAGATAACTATGGGTGAGAAAGAGGAGTAGAATTCTCTACGTTTTTTTCTACCTCCCATAAATATCTACTATATTATTATTATTATTATTATCTTTATTTCTAGAAAATAAATCACACAAGTCATCTTATACAATCTTCTACATTTTTTATAAATATGATATGTAGTGCATGTGAAATGCAAATGTTAAAATGAGAGACATTTATGATACATATGCTGAGACATGGGAAGGAGGAAAACAAGCAGAGGTTAAGCCTCTTATTCTAGAAAAATTATGAATCCCTTGCTATAAAGAGATAAGGGTGATGCCAATAAACTCCGTAAGGAAACCGTGGTTCTACAATTTATAGCAGTATTTAGAAATGGGGCAGTTTCGTAAAGATGCTGACAGAAAAGAGAGGATGTCCCTCAGGATGTTGTCTAATCAATTTATCAGCCATAATGGAATGTTGTATAAGAGAGCGCCAACTGGAGTGTATTTGAGATGCGTGGATAAAGATGAAGCTTAGAAACTTATAGAAGCAGTTCACGAAGGAGTGTGCAGTCTGCATATGAATGGAATAATATTGGCTAAGAAAATAGCGTGTCAAGGCAATTTTTGGCTAACGATGGAGGCAGAGTGCTAAGCATATGGCGATGTTAGCCATTTACCCTCCATGCAACTTCAGGGTATGACTTGTCCTTGGCCATTTGCAGTATGGGGAATTGAAATCATAGGGGAGGTAAGGCCGAAAGCATCGAATGGTCATTGCTACATCATGGTGGCCATTGACTATTTCTCCAAATGGGGTGAGGCAAAATCGTATGCCACTGTCAGATCAAAACAGATGGCAAGGTTCATTGAGAGAAATATAATCTATAGATACGGATTGCCTCATCATGTTGTCACTGACAATGGTGTTCAGTTTCAAGTAGAAAAGGCAGCTTTGCTAAAAGAATACAAGATTTAGCATCATAGATTATCTCCATATAGACCGCAAGCGAATGGTGCAGCAGAAGCTGTAAATAAGAATGTGAAGAGGATCTTGTCTAAGATGATGGAAAACTACCAAGATTGGTCAGATTATCTACAATTTGTATTATAGGGTTACAGGACTACTACTAGAACATCAACTGGTGTAACTTCATATTTTTTAGTGTATAGGTGTGAAGCAGCATTACCGGTGGAGGTAGAAATTCAGTCCATGCGAGTTCTTTTAAAATCTTAATCCTCGAATATCAGTGGGTAGAGAGCCGATTGTCATAGCTAACGCTCTTAGACGAGAGAAGGGTAAAAGTCATGTATCATTCTCAGCTATATCAGAAGAGCATAACTCGAGCTTACAATAAGAAAATTAAGCCGGGTAAAATCAAAGAGGGTGATTTGGTATTGAATTTGACTAGGCTGATCATGATGGATCAATGGGGAAAGTTCAAGCCAAACTGGGAAGGTTCATACTGGTATTGAAGTTATCCTCCAAGGGCATCGCTATCCTTTTGGATTTAGAAAGAAATGAATTTAGAGAGCCCATCAACCTAGATAAGTAGAAGAAGTACTTTTTGTGAAGTCTCGCTAAGAGAAAACCTCACAAAGAGGCTGCCTAAGCAAAAATAAAAGATAAAAAAATTAAAAATTAAAAAGTCCTACTGGATGGTCCAGGCAAAAATTAAGGACATGTAAAAGGAGAGAGAGACAGAAAAATAGTTAGTTGAAAAACTTGCAAGGGCAAGCCAATTAATGACATGAGATTTGTTAGAAGCAAAAATGTATAACCACTTTATGCTTGAATTAAATGGAATGGATTGCCTGTGTTATTGTTGAACATTGTACAAAGTATTCATTATAAATTGCTTAACTAAAAAGGAAATTCCACCTAAGGAAAAGTAAATAAAGATTAAATTACATAAACTAATTTTGCCTTCTTTTCTTCTGTTGAACACTTGATGTTTGCAATTCTCTTGTTCTCTTATTTCTTACAAATTCATCATGTTTTGTTTGTTGTAACTGAATCCACTCCTTGTACTAATCATCAATGGATGGATCTCCATTGTAGTCGATGCGCCTCAGAATGGTTTTGTGAGGCCAAGTTTCTACTAAATTGTCCAAGAAATTCTGAGAAAAGGGCCCTGGCTCAAACTCATGAACTAGTCCCAAAATTAGTTACTTTTATCCATATTGCCTACAAAGTCGAGCAGGGTTGTAGAAAGTGGAAAAGTGGAGTCTGGCTACAGGAACTAGTAGGTGTAAGACCGAATAGTCATATGCGACAATCTCCACCAAGGGCACATCCAATGAATCATAGTGTCAGGAAATATAGACAGCCAGCTTCGCATGTCTTCCAGAATAAGGAAAAATCTTCTGGTATGACATTTTTTGGCTCTGTAGTATGTTATGTCTCTGGGAGGCTCCAGTAGCCTCAGCTTTTCACGAAACCATGCCTGAAAGTGGTAAATGGGTAAAAATAATAGTAAAGCATAAGATGGAGAAAAGAAGGAGAAAGCTAACCTCCAGTAGTAGTAGACTCCCATAAAATTGCATGGTTTCGAAAAAGTTATCTAATCCGATGATGGTTTCAGCCAATATGAGAGGAAAGGGTTCAAGCCTATTTCTACTTGATCGAAAATGTGTAGGATTTTGGGATCACAGTTACTAGAAGTGGAAACGAGCAAGAATTAAGCATATAGACAAAAAGCTATCATTCGAGGCCAATAAACCTCATTGTTGTCTACAACTGCTACAACTTCTAGAGGAGAGTTTATCAGGACCTCAGTGCCAAAGATGTGATGAAGAGAAGATTGAGGGGGGAAGTTGAACATTCTAGCCATTTGATATTGCATGGAGTATAAATTTGGGATTTCGATCGGAGGAACTGTAATCTATCAAGTGAAATCTGTTTGAGAACCTAAGATGGCTTCGAATTCCTCAGGCAGAGGGCATAGCTCTACCATATTGAATTTGAAGACGTGCTTCTGAGGATCCCAAAATTGGGTAAGAACATGAAGAAATGAGAAGTTGATCTTCTTTGCATGTAAGGATCAAAAAGCGGATAGATGAAATAATTATAATCTAGCCCAAGATCTGCCATCTAAGCTTTTCAAGATCGACTGTAATTAGTTCAAGCTTCTTTCAATCATGTTCAAAGGTTAGAGTTCTATTTAGAGGAGGAAAATAGAGAAGAATGGCGAAAATAAGGAATTTAGGGATTTTAAAATGGATTGGTGATTTTCATGAGCTAGAGACTCCTGGTGCAGAGGCGGTCACCCCTGCGTAGAGACGACGCCTCCGAGTGTTAGAGCGATTTCATATCGCCTCTTCACAAAGAGGCGACTCCTCTCCAACAGTGGGGGCATATTTTCCATTGTTGCAAAGTGATTGTACTGTACATTTAAGATCCTATTATTAAAGAAGAGAGATTCTGTAATGAAATTTTTCTTTAATTGATCCAAAACACAGTCAAATTGAGTTCAAAATAGTATATCATTCATTCAGTAAAAATATGAAAATACAAAGTAAAAGATTAATTCGAATGATAAAAGGCCAATAGTGCATAATAACAAAATTGTTTATAGTCTATGATCCTATGTTAACAGATGTTTGCTACGTCCTATCATTCCTCATCACCTCCGTGGTCACCCCCCTTATTCACAGAATCATCAGTAGGGTTTTCAATATTATCATCATTATCATCATCATCACTACCATCACCAACATGATCCTCCTCATCACTGCTAGCCTTAGCATCATTATTGTCATCCTCCTCCACTTGAAGGGCCGCTAGCTGACACTCAAGAGCAGTGACCCTAGCCTAACTAGCATCATATTGATCCTGTCAAAGTGCAACAAGAGGTAAGAAATCATGCAAGCATGCATACATATAGAAATAGGGTATAATTATTACCTTCCACTGCTAAGTCATGTTCATCATAAAGTCCCACTGGGCCTCGATCACTCTGTATATATACTCTCCTTGAGCTCGAGGTATCTATAAGAACAATGAATTGTTAAGATTGAACCTACGGTAAATTAAGTTTAAGAATAAAATTTCAGAAGAAAAATGAGAGAACTTACATGGGTAGAGGCCTCTAGAATGAATACTAACTCCAAACTCTCGTCCACTCGCAGAAATTAATGAGAAAGCTCGCCTGAAGGCACCCAACACTGGGTCATCAAATCTGGAGGAGCAGTAAGTCTAGCCGCCACCATCTGAGACTGAGAACTGGAAGCCTCTCCAGGAGGTGGTGCACTAGCTAAGGTACCCTCACTAGGCATAATACGAGGATGCTGATGTGGCCTCTCTAAGGCAGTAGGCCAGGCACAGGAAGCTGGTGGTCTGACAGGTGCTTGAGAGCAGAAAATTAAGTCAAAAAATGATAGCTGCAAACAAAAAAATAAAATATATGCTTAATGAAATCATACACTCACCTGAGATGTAGACAAGGAAGGAGGCACCCTTTGTAGGAGATGAGCTCGTGCGAAGTCCACATACTGAGCATTTCTCCGCTCATAGTGATCTATTGCATCATCCCCCTCATAGGCCTGATCAAGCTCCTCTTCCTCCAATAAATCTGCTCACAAGATCTCACGAGGAGGGACAAACGGTGGCTGTCTCACCCGAGTGCCCATGCGCCACTGATGGACCCTCTCACCAAGGTACCAAACCCTGCAGCCAGGCCCTCAGAGTAACACTCTCTTATCGAATAGTGGTCTCGAATGAATCATGGCCTGGGTCCATCTAGCCTCAGGACCCCATAAGTCCAAGTGTGGCTATTGAAAGCAAACAAGTAAGTGAAGGAATTTGATTGACAAACATGTTATTAATTATGGATACATTTGCAAGTACATTACCTCATCAGGTGTCAGGCTATTTAGCCACTCACGGTGGATGTACACAAGAGCAACTGGCCTCCTCCAAGCCTAGTTGGGGCCCCACCTCACCATGGCAGGGAAAGGAGTATCATGAATGGGGGATATCCCTACAATTAGCTCTAACTCTAGGGCCCAATCCTACAAAAAAGAGAGAAGTGTTAGCAGATAATGGTATTTAAGATAAACCCAATGAAAGAAAAGAAGAGAGAAAATACCAGAACAACATGCCAAAAATTACAAAACTGCTTGGTGCTTTGAACAGTCTCTTCCATACTCCAGTATAGGTATGCGAGGGCACAACTACCCCAGTCATATGTAGCCGCTAGGTAAAGATCTCTTAGTGGCATCAAAAACATTAGATCAAATAAGCTCACTGTGTCAATAAAAAGTGTAGTCCTAAGAAGGTAAACGAGAAAGGATCTCACTACTTGATCGATCTGGTGGCTAGTGGTAGCAGCCTCTACTCTCTCTTATGTATAGTGACTCTGAATCGAGTTAATCTTGATAGTGTGCATCCCCTTCATATCTAGGATGATCCCTAGTAGACGCTCGATGTAAGTAACCCGATCGACTGACATCCTATGGAAGCACGCTTTAAATGGGGCAGAATGTGCTACACACAAGATCCCCGTGACAGCGGAAAAAGAAACTGGATCAATGGTGAACTCGCCGAAAGAGAGGTGGAACATATGCGTAGTGTCAGACCATCTCTCCATCAAAGCATGTAGAGGCTGGTAATCAGTTCACCCCTTGGTATCTGGAAGTGCAAGGTTGAAGTCCGAAAACCCAGTATCACAAATACGGTCCTTGATACCGCCCTAAAAGTTGTCATACCACATACAAGAACTGTGGAAATTTCTAGCACCCTTGAAAGTGTGGGAATCAAGCTACAGCAAAAAACAAGGAGTTGAATTACTATTTTGACAAATAAAATTAAAATTTTCCAGATTCCTGTCAAAGAGGCGACTGCCTCTATGCATAATTGATAGGTCGTCTCAATATAAAAAGGTGACTGCCTCTCTCTAGGAGGTGACCGCCTTTGCAAAGAGGCGATGCCCTTTCATGTCGGCACTCTGAACTAAAATATTCAATTTTCACAATTTTGTTCAATTTAATCTAATTTCTCTCAGTTGAGATGATAAACATGCATCTATGAGCAATAGCTTGTTGTTATTTAATGATATTTGTAGGAAAAATCAAAGAAATCAGACACTAACCTCTCCGGTAGTCAATCCATAGATATAGGTTCGCATATACGCTAGAAGAGGGATATCATCCCCAATGTCAAGGCCAAAGTTATATGCGAGATGCACTGCAAGCAATACTCGATCCCATGCGGGCAAATTCAGGGTCCGTGCAGCATCCATAGCAGAGAAAGCTTTGAAAAGTAAAAAGAGAAAAGAAAAAGGAAAAAGCAAAAGTTAAAAGCAAAGGTGGAATTGAAAAGTGAAAAGGAAGATTATATATAAGTAGGAAGGGTACAAAGGGAAATCTTATTGGGAAAAAAAAAAGAAAGGTGAGGAAGCCCAGGAATGGTCCATTATCAAATATGAATCCACATTGAAACCCCAAAAAAAAAAAAGAAAGAAAAAAGGAAAAAAATGAAGGATTGCCATTTCACTTCTCGGGTGAACCCTGAAAATGACATTGAAGAGTTGATGATCTTTTGATTAAAGCATAAGTGCAAAGAGTGTCTGGTCGGGTTGTATCCCCAAAGTGTGTGTCATAAGGAGTGTTTGGTCAGGTTGTATCCCCAAAGTGCATTATGCTATTCAAGAGTATATGGCTGGGTTGTATCCATGAAGTGGGCATCATAAAAAAATGTTTGGTCTGCTTGTATCCCTGAAGTGCATCTTCCTTTCAGAAAGAAGTGTTTGGTCGGATTGTATCCCCGAAGGGCACCTTCTTTTTTACTGAGTGATTTCTTGCATAAAAAAGGCTCGAGATTCATGTTCAACTTTTAATGAGGGGCTGATCAAGCCATAAAAATCTGAGAATCACGGTCACGTTTCCATTTTCTCTACTGAGTGATTTCTTGCATCAGAAAGGCTCAAAATTCACGTTTAACTATTAATGAGTGGCTTATCAAGCCAAGAAAATCTGAGGATTATGGTCACATTTCTATTTTCTATACTGAGTGATTTCTCACATCAGAAAGGCTCGGGATTCAGGTTCAACTAATAATGAGTGGCTGATTGGGCTAGAAAAATCCGAGGATCACGGTCACATTTTCATTTTCTCTACTGAGTGATTTCTCACGTCAAAAAGGCTCGGGATTCACGTTAAACTATTAATGAGTGGCTGATCGGGGAAAGAAAACCTGAGGATCATGATCACATTTCCATTTTCTCTACTAAGTGATTTCTTGCGTCAAAAAGGCTCGAGATTCATGTTCAACTATTAATGAGTGGCTGATCGGGCCAGGAAAACCCGACAATCACGGTCACGTTTCAAGATTATTTCAGTAAGTTCAAACTTTAACCTCTCGTGTTTGAATTCTCGAGGCTGACAACGTGAGAGAAGCTTGGATGTCAGGTACATCATTTCTGTTGTTTACTACTTTTGTTATGCATGTTGCTTTGTCAAAAAATTGATTTCAAAAATCCAATTTTTGAAAAACTAAGGGGGTAAACTATGGACACCCTCAGTTTAATCGACCCACACGAAAGTCTAGTGATCAGATAGTATGGATATTGAATGCAAGAGAAGCCCGAAGCTTCTTTAAAATGGACTCAAAAGCCCAAAATCATAGAACCAAGCCCAAAACCCTAGAACCAAGCCCAAAACCCTGGAACTAGGCCAAAATTATCAAACTCAAACTTTAAGCCCAAGCCTATGCCTTTTGACCCTAAGGCCCAAGTCAGGCCTGCCTTTTCACCCTTGGGCATCAGTGAGGTGACGCCTCTTTGGTGGCCGACCTACTCCGCATTAAACGCCATTTATGGTTGCATTAAGTAAAAAATGGCCCGCATTATCGCATATTTGAGGATTTGGGCGTAAAAATGGAACTTTTGGGGTATAATTGAGCTGGAAGGGTAGGAAATGATTATTTTTTATCTTGGTTTAGCTTTTGGGAATTTGAAAAAGGCAAAGGGTTTAGGGGGTTAAAAAGGGAGTTTTTAGCTGGTTTTAAGGAGGTTGGCCATTTTTGGAAAAAAAAAGAGCTGAGAAAAGGAGAAAAACGTTCTTGAGAGAAAAGAGAGAAAGAAAAGGGAAAAGAAGAAGAAGAAGAGATAGATTTTTAAGCTTGAGAATCCATTTCCTTGGGAAATAAGAAGGCTCTTTTACATTCAAAGCATCTAAAACAACAACTCAAGATCTGAGGGTTCAGCTAGGAGCTCCAAACATGCTTCAATCCGTGAGAATTTCTATTTTCAAGCTTTAAAGTTCTTCATTTAATTTAAAGTTTTATTTCTTGATTTTCATTGCTTATTATTATGTTTGTGTTCATTTGAAGTCATACGTAAAGCATGATTATATGAAATATTGATTATTAGTGGTAAATTTACGTTTATATTGCATTTAGTTTATTTTCATAAGATCTAAAAAACATGTGAATTTCCGTGCCTCTGTTGAAGAGGTGAAGTCTCTTTAATGAGATGTCACCCCTTCATGTTCTTTACCAGAATCTTGCTTGATTCAACTTTAACTCCTATTGTTTATTTCACATGATTTGAGTTTTTCATGTGTTTATTACATGTTATATCCTTAATTTTATATGTGATTACCATAATATGTGGTTTAACTAAGTGTTGATTTATATTTAAATGAGTATTTATGTCTATTATTGTATAGATTTAATTTGGTTTATTTGTAGATGATAATTCTTATTTTGTAAGAAAATATTAAATCTTGTTTATTGCAAGATTTTAGTATGATTTTTAATTAAGGAATGTTTGATTCCTTAATTAATTCTTGAGAGGGTTTATTTTAGGTTTATTTTTTGTTTATTTTCCATTTATTGTATTCTTATAATCAAAAGATTGTAATCCTTAATCATTTCCCCTCTTATTTTTGAATGTATGTTTGTAAATCCGTTACCATTATTTGAAATAAGAGTTGGGTTAATAAGCATGAAAATGACTAATGTGCAAACTTGGACATTAAATATAGGCAAAATCGTAGTTTGGGTCCCTCAACTTTTCGAGTTTTTTTATTAAGTCCCCCTATTTCAATTTGGCTTTATGTCATCCCTCAGCTTTTATTTTGGACAACATTGAAGACATAAATAACACACCCACTAAATTAGAAATGGCAGTTGTTAAATGGTGTGACACCTAAGCCTAACCTTTCCACGTCACCGCCAACTCAGTGCCACATCTGATGTTGTCTATATAAATGAAGAAATGGACACTGTCCCTTTCCATCACCCAAACCCTAGCAGCTGAAACTAGCATAAAGTTCTCCTCTTAAATCTGCAATTTTTGGGTGATTGAAGCCGGATTACAAGAAAAATGGAAATTGTGAATGAAGGATATAAGGAGCCCTATGAAGATGAAGCTATTGTTCAACATTAAATCAAGTGTCGTTGTGGCCATTCTGCGCGAATGATGGTTTCATGGACAGAAAGGAATCCTAGAAGAAGATTTTTTTGATGTGGAAATCCTAATCCGGCAATATTATTCAGCTTCAACTATATAATGTACATGAATGAATAATATAATGTTAATAACTTGCCTTTTTTAAAGATTAGTGAGAATGGTAATCTGTGTACAACATAAAAAGAAAAAAAATGATTGATTTATATGATAGTCATTATTATAAAGGATGTAATGAACAAAGCTTTTAGAGCTTGCAAGATTGCAGCTTACTTATTTTTATTGCTGTTTGGTTAAAGAATTGAGAACTGATAAGTGAAGCAATGCACAAGCCAATTTTTTGAATTTAATGATATAAATCTTGTGTTCAATAATTAATGCTTGTGTTCTGAAATTAATTCTTGTGTTGTATTAATGATAGGAGGAACATTGCAATTTTTTCAAGTGGCATGATTCACCCTATGCAGAGCACATAAAAAAAGATGTTGTGGACTCTAAAGTGCCAGGAACGTGAGCTGGGTGCTGAGATATTCAAATTGAATTGGATAAATGAAAGGGCTAGTGCTATTGATGCCATTTCAATGGAGGTTGAGCTTGAATCTCTGCCAAAATAAAGGGCAAAGATGGATGGAACATCAGCTGCCCAAGAGTTAAAGGCACTAAGGAAGCTCTAAAAAAACTAATCCAGGATGATTAGTTTTATATCAAGAAAACATGCAATGTTAAATTAAGCAGTGTTGTGTTATTTTTTGATCTTATTAGTTGTTAAGAACTTATTAGTTATTTATGTTGTTAGGATAATCAATGTGTTAAACTAATTTATGTTTGTGTTGTTAAGAACTTATTTATCATGGATGTGACATAGGTTGGCTATCCAGCTTATGTTAGCTTATGTTAATGTTATTACTATGAAGCTAATTCAAGTTTTTGCAAAGCAGGTTTCATCTTACTTATTTTCTTTTAGCATTTTTATATGTATGTTTGATCAGTTCGACTAAATAAATACTACCTGTGAGAATTTACCAAACGTATAATTTTTATGCCTTGCAAGGTTGACAAGTAACAACTATCATATTTAGTAATAATTAGCATCAAACAACAAAGGAGAATAACCATAACAAGACTCATCTACTAACCAAAAATAGAATTATGTTAACTAAGGTGAATCCAGTACAAAAGCACTAGAATTCTTATCCAAAATCATAATAAACTAGTACACAGCATCCCAATAGTGCGTGACAAAATAAAGAGGTTCCTGTGATATTGATACATACCACAAGGTCATAAATTTAAAAAAGCAATTCAACCTAATGCTATCACTATTTATAGTCAATGGTACATCTATTGTGTGTTATTTCCATTAAACTTGGTGCGTCTCAGCCTTTCCTTGTGCAATTTTTCTACCTGAAGTTGATGAATTGTAATGGTAGCTCTTCCTTTCTATTGCAAGCCTTTAGCCTGAAATCCTAAATCATGAGTTGACGCGTCATTTTCTGTAGCCTTGGACTGTTGACAGACACTTTAACTGGCTGAGAACAACTTTGAAAACCACCAGGCTACAACAAATTCAAAATAACTTAATTAAATGTCTAACATGGTAATGAATTCAATTACATTATCACTATATCCATAATCACTTACATTTGCCTCTACAGCAGCAAACTCCCTTTGGCTTTTCAATCTTCTTTGTTCCATGAAAACAACAAACTCCCTTTGGCTTTTATCTTGATGTGCTCTCAAAGCCCTAGAACTAGCTTATTGATTTTCTTTGAAAGCCCTAGCACTGGCTTCCTTATAAGCAATGAAATCCAATTCAGTTGCACTCAATTCCTTTATATTTCAACTTCCCGTTTGCTTTTGTGTACCAATATATGCAGGTTGAGATGATGAAGTCTTTGCTCTCTTTGGCTTTAAGAATTGAAACAACAATTCAGCTGTTGGATTTTCAGCTGCTTCTTTTTCCTTATTTTTTTGCTGCTGACTTGGACGTTTGTTTGCATCTCTTTTACATGACTATTTGGCAGATTGGCTATTTTCACTTGATGCCTATAAAATAATCAAAGTGTTGAAAGTTAAACATTAGATAAATATCAATATTGAGATAATCAATAAAACAAGATAAGCAGCTGATATAACCACCTGTGAGGATCTTTATGGGCAGCCTCTTATATTATGGCCTGGATTTTTACACAATCTACATGAAATTTGTTAACCATGCTTTGATAATTAGCCAATCTTCTTTGGCTCATCTTTGTCTTTATTCCTATTGAGCTTATGTCTCCCAGGCATTTTTCTTAGAGCTGGTGGGGCAATGGATTCTTTGCCTGTCTTAGGCCATAACATCCTTCCCTTAACAGGTTGCAAGCTTAACTGATAGCTCTTACTATAGGTTTCCTTTCTGTACCAATTTGAAACAAACATCTCATGCTCTTTCTTTGCATTATAGATAACTACAATAACATGTTGGCAAGGGATTCCACATAATTCTCATTCCCTGCAGCTACAAGTGTGAGTTTTAAGATTAATAATATGTTTCTCAACAGGGTTATAAATATTGAGGACCTCATAGTCATCATCAACATTCCATATCATTTGCCATGAGTGTGAATGAAGCTTATTCTTATTAAACTTTTTCATTGCCCTTGGAGAAACATCTGCCTTCCAAGAGTTAACAAACCTCCACTTCACAGGAATTCTCTCCATGCATTTGAGTCGAATATCCTCCAACATCATTATGATTGGCTTACATCGAGCTTCTAGTATCCACCCATTAAATGTTTCTGACATATTATTGTCAATGGACTCATAAGCTGAATTAGTTTTAAAGTAGGCTCGTGACCAAGTATGAACTATTCTTCCTCTCTCCACTTCTTAGACCATGCAACATAAATATGTCATGCACACCTTCGATGTTCTACATTGGGCAAGTGCTCACCAATAGCACTTAGCAAGCCCTATAAAATATCCAACATGTTAACGTTAATATTTATCAAACAAACAAAAATCCATATATATATAATTAAATATAATTATAAGTTTAGTTAAAAATGTACCTTTTGCATGTCTGAAATTATGGTATAGTTATCTCCATCGGCCAATGGTAAATCATGCTTTAAACATTTTAAAAACGAGCCCCAGTTTTTTTTTATTCTCAACAGCAACTACTGCCCAGGCAATAAGGAACATTTGGTTGTTCCCATCTTTGCCTATTGCACACAACAACTGACCCTTACACACCCCCTTCAAAAAACACCTGTCTAAACCTATAACTGGCCTACATCTAACTATCCACCCTTATTTGCAAGCATTAAAATAGATATAAAACCTCACAAATTGGTTCTCACCAGTTTATTCATTCTTGCATGCTTTCACCACACATGTTGTTCTAGGATTGCTCTTTCTTATCACTTCAACATAGTCATGTAGCAATGCATAATAATCTCTATATATACCCATGAGATCCTGCACTATCTTCTTTTTTGTATTGTGGTAATCTGTCATACTAATCTTGATCTTCAATTCCACCTCCATGAGCTTCTTGAAATCTGCCAACTTGATATGAGGCATAAGCATTATCCTCTCTCTGTAGTGCTTGGCCAAATATCTGCTTGTTGCCATTCTATTCCTATTGTCCCTGCTGCATTGATGCTTTGGATGGTAAGTTTTAACTTTCTAAGTGTCATCAAGCCTATCTTTGTTGATTAGTAACACCCATGGACACCCATCCTTACACCTTACTCTAATTCTTTTGTTGTCATTTTTTACTAAATGTACTCCAAGACCTTTTATAATAAAGTACTTGGCAATTGCCTCTCTAACTTGATTCACATTCACAAAAACCATTCTAAGACAGAAAACAGGTATTAAAGCTTCACCATCAAACAAAATCTTTGAACTAGGCTTCCTTTCCTCATATGTGTCACTGTAATAGCTTCCCAATTCATCAAAATCATAATAAACACTGCTTGTTGAATCATAATCTACATCTGGATCATCATTTGCACCCAAAACTTCATCCTCTTCAATTGGAATGTCAAACTAACCCTCATTGGTAACTGCATTTGCTTCAGTTTGATCATTAGCTACGTTGGCAGCAACATCTTCCTTTTCTTGGCCACTTCTATTTCTTCTATTAAATTCCCTAACTTTCTTCCTTGAAGCCTACAGCTCCTCTTCTTCTTCCTCTGTTAAGCATCAAACATCAACACATAAATTATCAAAACTAGTGTGAGGCTGATCATACCCTTCATTATCACTATCTTCACTCTCATTTATATCAAACAATTCTTCTCTTATATGATTCTTTCTCCATGACTACTGGTGTTATCATGAGCTAAGTAAAACTCCAATACATCTCCATCCTTCAAATTCTGACATCAACCTAACAAAGAAGCATCATCTTTAACAAGCACATACTCATTATTGCATTGCAAATACAAAGCCTACATCCTCCTTAATATATGCAATCAAAGTTGGATATGATAATAAATCGATGTCTAACTTGTCATCTACTACTTTATCCATACCACCAACATACTTCATACCATTTTCAAAATCAAACTTCCCACCATGATGTATAACGAGTGATATATAAGTGGTAGTCCTTCTGTCATAACACAGAAACACAACACTAGTTCTATTTTTTTTTAAGAAAAACACAACATTAGTTCTGGTAGCTTACAAATATGTAAATCTAACTAAATATGTAACATGCATTGATTGACATTCATGTCCTCTAATTTTTTGAAAAATTTCAACTTGCATGTACTAAGGACCACATGGATCTAGAAGCTTAACAAGAAAAAACACTTTCTTTACCGTTTTCAAAACAAACTTGTGCAATATTTAACCACAACCCAGAAAACACAGGGGCCACATGCATAGTGAAAGAGACCTTGTTTTTTTTCTGTCGACAAGATAATGAAAAAAATTAGTTGTTTTTTCTTATTGTAAGAATTCCTAACACATCAACCCCACACTCTGAACTTTTTCCACAACCTTTTCTCTGTTTCGCACTTTCTTTCCCATATCTAAAACTTTTTCAAACTTTTCTCAACAATAAACAAGCTTTTCAGTGTGTACAACAATTAAAGAGCTTTGATGTCATTGTTTCACCTTCTAGTCACTTCGAGCTTCGATTTCTCACCTTCTAGTCACTCTGAGCTTCGACTTCTCACCTTCTAGTCACTCCGAGCTTCAATTTCTCATACTTCATACTTTCAATCTCTCATTAGCTTCGCTTCTTAGTATCGAAGCACTAGATATTCTCACATTTACATAGAAGAGCAGTTTTTTTTTTTTTTTTAAAATATACATAAAAGAGGAGTTATTGTCATAAACGACTATGTTTCAATGAAGCTTCTCTGAGAAGCTTCAGCTTAACATGAGCTAAAGGCACTGAGTTGGCGGTGATGTGGAAAGGTTAGACTTAGGTGTCACACCATTTAATAGTTGTCGTTTTCAACTTGGTGGGTTTGTTATTTATGTCCTCAATGTTGTCCAAAATAAAAGTTGAGGGACGACATAAAGCCAAATTGAAATAGAGGGACTTAATACTGTTTTGCCTTAAATATAATGCTGAAAATGAGTGTAATTCAATGATAATAAGAAAATAATCTAATAATCAAAGATAATAAAATACAAAACACACACGGAGGCCAACCGCAAGGTTGAGTGGACATTCAAAAGCTCATACCCAGTTTTCAAACCCGATCTCTGATGACAGCTTCTGGGAACCTCCGTGGAATCCAATTGCTATATAGTGTGTCTCAATTTTCATTCGGATGACGACTCCATCTCTATTTTAGCCCCTAAGACCATTATGTATTTTCTAGTGGACCTCAAGCTCACACAGTGTCGTAATCACTAAACATTTAAATGCACACTAGACCCCGCCACTTACAATATCCCATAACTTTTAAAATTTATCGAAGTATTTAAAAGTTCTAATTAAATACACCCCCACCCCCCAGTTATATTATAAATTCAACTTAAATATAAACGAATCAAGCCCGAACTAATTAAAATTCGGCTAAATTACACCCGTATGGATTGATAAGTTTTGGATAATCAATTCAATTTCTAAAATGTTATACTCATCTTCAGTTTTATTTAAACAAAAAAAAAATTATCCAGCGGAGCTACAAGATTTATGAAGTCCACGAAGGTGTCATCTTCAACGTAATAACAAAATACATGAAAAAAGTTTCTTTTTGCATTTAATTTCAGTTGAAAATGTAACAACAATGAGAATTTTGCATCAATAGCAAACTTAAGATATTCGACTAAAAATTCAGAAGCATTGCTTCTTGCTAATATGTCAAATTATTTCTGAATTACAGATTTTGCTTATATCACACGCAGATTAAGGTCCATAATGGTAAAGATCAAGTTCATCAACAAAACTTGCCTCTTGAATCTGAAATTACTTGAATAAATCCCTACTAAGCTTCCAGCTCAGAGCACTGCACATTCGTTAAGGTCTAACTATTTTCCAGGACAGTGAAAAAAGGCAGTAAGCCAACAGATTAAAAAGCCTTCATAGTCAATTCTGTGTGAGTTTTTACATAAAATGCTATTGGAGCTCAATTTATCATCAGGCTTCTACAATAGCATTGTTCAAATCTCCGTTCTTATATCATAATCATCAGGCTTTCTGCAAATCAATCAGGACACCTGTGAATTATTCAAAAGCCTAATGGACACGTAAATTGCAAGCAGGCAGGATCAAAGGTACATGAATCGCAAAGAAAATGCAACATAATGATGTAAATTTTATGAGAATACTTTATATTGATTGATGGGTATCTACTACTACAACACTTCAAATGACAGAATAACACCACGCTAACTTAAATGAAGAAATGAGATAAAAAAGACAAGAAATACTAAAATAATGCATATGCATATGATGAGCACATCAACAGGAAATTCAGACGACAGTGTGGACTTCATCATGTACCATTTGGAGAAACAATTTAAAACTATCAAAGGCAGAGTGAAAAGTAAGATTCAAGAATTGCAAACGGGCAAACTAATCTAAAATTACGAAAAAAAAAAACTAAGAAATGCCAAATCAACAATGACTGACAACCGAGAGACTATATTGCCTCAGAGGTAGTGACAATTAAGTGCATCATCATGAAAATATCTGATAATACGTGCATAAAAACTCATCACAGGCAACATAGTTTACATTGGATACACCATCGAAAACTGATAGTGAATTAGAATGAATCCTAAAATGAGAAATAGTTGAAATGTATAAAAGACAGATATACAAAACTATGTATTACATCTAAGTCGTAAAAACATACACAAGAAGAACGAGTGTGCTTTGACTGTCAAAATGCAAAATTGCATTTTCTTAAAATAGATAGAAACTGCTGTTTCCCACTGACTAGATAAATTAGAGAGATTCCTAAAGACAATCCTCATGCTCCAACAGAGTACTGATGTCCCTGTCTTTTTATTGTCATTTGCGTAAAAACATTATTTTATTCAAGAATTGAAACCTACTAAGAGAGTTTGCAATGTAATGAAGCATAAAACAATATGTAAAGAAATTGATCATAGTATTCATAGACACCATCATAGGCACTTCAAAAAAGGATATGAACATCACATAAGATGTAGCTAATTCACACAGCATGTGACCAATCTGATCACTTGTAGAGCAGCAATGCCTCAAATAAAAAAAAAGTTTGAATCTTTTTTGAATGTTATCAAGAACAAAACATCACACGTTCCAATGCTAGAACAAAGACACAATACATTGGTACTGCGAAAATGTAAAGAACAAAGATACAACAGGTGATGTCAATGCACAAATGTAAAACCCAACAAAACCACAGCAGCAGCAGCAATAAAAATTTAAGATAGAACGATCAAGACAAATATTTAAAAAAAATGTATAATGCATCAGAGAGATTCCCATTTAGACTAAGTCATCATCCTCCAAAGGAGTAGCTGATGTCCCTGTCTGGTTTATCATCATTTGCATAAATGAAAATTTAGATCTTTTTATCTAAAAAAAAAAATTCAACCAAGCAAAGCTGGAAGCCAGCGAAAATATTTAAAGATCTGACACCCAATTCATCAATCTCTATTTGTAACACATCAAACCATAAACCACAACCTAAGCAAATTCTTTATAGCATAAATGCCTCAGATGAAATTCTTTTCATTGATAATAAATCTCATAGTATATTTAACACCATCATCGGCACATCTATGATAAATTACACAACAGATAAAAGAAATCAGCAACAACAGCAGCAGCAGCAGCAAAAACAGAAAAAAAAAAAAACAGATGCCACAGAAGCTTAAAGAACAATTCTTTTTTAACACAAGAGACAGGCAATCAGATATGCTCAAAGAATTTGTTCTTAAAGCTAAAAACACAAATTAAACTACTAATCAGATGCCAAAAAATCAAAACAGCTCTAGAGTGCTGGTTTAAAGAGTCCGGCAGCATTTGGTCTTTGCTGTGAATTATATAAAGAGGATGAGTGTAGAAGAGGGGGCAGGGCAGCAGCTAGGGTTTCCAAGGGTTTTAGTTGTTTGTGTATATTTACGGTAATGCCACTGCATTGAGTTGTTTGGGCTTCAAGGAGCCTAAATATCCAATAACTTAGTTTTATTGGGCTTCATTTGAAAATTTTTTGTTTATGTTTTAATTATCTTCTATCAAAGATAGAAATTTCCATTATCAAACATAAAATTATATCTGTGATACAGAGGCTTCACTAGCTAGTAATATGGCCACCTAATTATAATTTTTACCAACAATGAAGATTCACAGGTCAGACTATTCGAGTGCTTTCTGCAGCAATTCATGGTTCTTTTATCGCCAAAGATGCTGAAGCTTTAGCCATTCGAGAGGCGCTTAGCAGGCTCAAAAACTTCTACAATGGCCCAGTGATTGTGGAGTCCGATGAATTGCAAGTGGTTGTATGTATTCAGAATTCTGGAAATGTATCATCTTTTGGCCTAATTATTGATGATATTTGTTCTCTTCTTCATCACTTTAGTCAAATGATTTTTAGATTTATCCATCTATCAGCAAATGAAGCAACTCATCTTTGCGTTAAAACTACTCATTCTTTGTCTGGTCATACGAAGTAGTCTACAACTCCAAAATTTCTTTTGGATGTAATAGGTGAGAGCTTTTAATCTTTAATATATATTCTAGTTTTAAAAAAAAACAATGAAGATTCAAAGTTAGAAAAGAAAAGGACACAAAACTTGAAAGATAAAAACACCAAGAAACAACACATCAAAATAAGAAAATCACATACTACTTTTGTAATTGGAACGTGTTGACCATTAATAGCCAAAAGATGAAAAATGTTGAAACACTAAATAAACTGGATCAAATTATTTTCATTTTTCACTAAATTATGGGTACGGTGAGACCCATTTAAAGATCTCATTTTTTAAGGGATAATTGAAATCATACTAGCTCCTAATACTTGAATAAACCAAATAAAAAACTCTCTTAATTATCGAGTAAATCCAGTCAAGCACATCAAAAAAAATTTAATATAGTTGTTAATAAATCTCTCAAATCTCGATGAAACTCATAAAAAAGATATAATACCAAATTATTAAGAAAAATAAAAAATTTAGTAATAAAAAGACTAAAATTTTGATTTTTGGAACAATTTTTTTGATAAGCTTACTAATTCAATTTGGAAAAAAAAATTAATTACCAGATGAAGGACGTTCGATTTGATTATTTTTTTTAATATGTAGGAAAATGTAAAGATTGAACTTTTGACAATTATTTGGCAAAATAATTATTTACAATTATTTTGTGTTAATTATATCCACTGTATTCAAAAAATAGATTATTTTCTATTAAACTATTCGAATTTATTTTCGTCCTATAAAATTTATCAAGTGTTTAAATGGGTCCGACAAAAAATTTTTGAATATATGTATGTACACATATACAAAATTTGATATTTTTTCCAAAATAGGATGTGAAACTTCTTTGGGAAGCTTTGAAACGGAGAGAAGGGAGATAGAATTAGTGAGCCACTTAGTTCAAATTTTACTGATGTGACAATTATTTTTTAGACAAAAATTTGGTTAATAAAAAAAGTAGACATATCATCTTGCCACGTCATTTCTGGTGACTGAATTTTGTAAGGAGATCTTTTTATGAGATCCATTCGATCACATGACTGCTTTTGTAGGGCGAAAATACATTTGGATAACTTAATTAAAAATAGCTTATCTTTTGGGTATTGTGAATGTAACTAACCGATTATTTTGTTGTTAAGAAACTAAGATAATTATGTGAAAAAGCATTGTACATTGCAATGTGGCCCATGGCAGCCATTTTTGATATGGCATTTGCAAATCCATTTATCGAAATGCTGGTACCAGTTATGACAATGTGCAGCTGGTTTTATGACAGTCAACCCATAGGCTGGCGCTCAAACCAGACCTACTAAACAAGCCTGAAATTTTGACTACAAAACCTGTTGATCTATAGTTGAAGCCTTGAAGGCCCAAGTGGTATTCTTGGCAATTACACATTGAACTTTGTAAAAACATCACGACTTTGTAACAACATTACCAATTGAAAACCATTAATCTTGAAGAGGCAATGCAATGATAATGATGATAGCACGGCAAGTGGCGTATCAAGAAAACACCGTCTGGTTTCTCTAATAAAACACACGTTTTGGTACATTACACTTATTTTTCTCCCTTTGTTGCTCTTGATTTGATATTGGAAGACAGTTCACATCTTTATGTATGAAGATGAAGACAAACCCACCAACATCTTCCTTTTAATTCTTGTCTTCGAATACGATAAATCCTATTTTGAAGTTCAATAATTTAATAAAATTTTTATTTTTTAACTATTTAATTTTTTTTAAATCGTCGATATTCATCTAAATGTCTAATTAATTTTAAAAAAATCCTATTGCTTAATTGGCATTAGGTGTTCAAATAAATCCAATTTAAATATTTCATTTGTAACAAAAAGTAGACATTGTTTGTTCTAAAAAAAGACAATGTTGTTGTGCTTTATATATGTTTTTCTACGTATTTTTGGTTTGGCAATAACCATTGAGAGGAAGAGAAATTCCATTAAACTTGTTGCTGGCATGAACTATGTTCACATTACATGCACATGGAGAGAGTAGCTACCGCTGTATGCCTCTTTGTATATAGAAAACACAGTCCAATTTCCACGCCCCACATGTTTATCTTAATTGTCATTATTATTCATATGTATGTGTATGTCCAAAACTTGGAGAAATGAATGCATGGTTTGAAGGTAGGTCGAGCTTGCCTAAGGACTTTTTCTGCTAGGTACGTGAAACGCTAACGTATGAACCATCAGGCACATCACAATTCTTTAGAAAAAAAAAAATACAATCGGACGGATTTGGAGGAGGGGCAAGAAGAAACGAGAAATTATAATGTAACATCGGACATGAAATAATAAACTAATTAGATTGCACCATATTGTAAAAAAATTTAGTTTGAAAAAATAATCACCCATATTCTTGCTTTGATGATTTTAAAAAATATACATATATAAAATAAAAAACACCCACTAAATATATGAATGTAATTATATATTATCTTTTTAATGGAGTGTTGCAACGATTGAACTTGCTAAGTTAAAATCACTATTTCATTATATAATTTCTCGAAATGAACGTACTAAAGACTTTGACCATTAATTAAATCAAAATATATAAAAGGTGAGTCTATTTTTATGCACTTTTTTTTCCTCGATGTGCGTCAATTTATTGTTCTTAAAAGTATGTTGATAATCGTTTAAAAATAAAAATATTTCGATAATATGATTAAAAGTTGTGCATACATATCTGATTTCCTCAAATTTTTTCAAAAGTTAAAGCTAATAAGCATGACTATGCCCTAAAAAAAGTAGTGGTTTTTGATTTGTAATGTTGGCAACGGTCCAAAGTTGTTCGTCCATATCATCATAAAACAGAAAGATATTGATAAATTATGCCCAAAAAAAAAAGAAAGATGTTGATAAACAATGGTTTATTATTATTATTATTATTATTATTATTATTATTATTATTATTATTATTATTATTATTATTACGTTCCTCAAATTTGACTTATTATACAACTACAATTTTTGTTTTTATTAATTAATTTAAATATTTTTAAAATATTCTTACTGTTTAATTTACAGTTAAATTGATAAATTTAAAAAAAATAAAAATTCTTTTTATTCTCTGAACTTACAATATAATTTTGTACCCGTTCAGTTTTTTATTAATTATAATTTATTATATTTCTATAGTTATAGTAATTATAATATCTAAATAATTTTTATTTTAAATTAAAAATAAATTTAAGGCATTGTTTTGGAATTATCACTACTCCAGTATGAGTACGTAATTACTATATTGATTAGGAGTTAACATACTAATATAAATTTAATTATCAAATTTCATTAAAATTATTTTAACGTGTGTATATATACACATTGTTTATATATCTTTTAAAAATTATATTTATCAAATTTCATTAAAAAATTATTTCAACAAGCCTCATTTAGAGTGCCTGCCAATCATAAAAATTGTGTTCATAGAAGTATGGTAAATTCTAATTGATGGATGCCAATTATATAAATTGTATCGGTATAATGCCAATTCTGAAATGTGAGTATGATAAATTAGCAAAATAATAATTAGTAAAACTAAGTTCAAGGTCAATATAATAATTCGTAATTAATATACTATTAATTGTATATTCCTATTGGAGCAATATTAATTTTAAGTTAAATATGTTTTAAATTTATTTTAAAGTTAAAGATAAAAATTTACCATTAATAAAAACACAATAAGCTAAAAATCTATATTAATGTACTAAAAAAATTGGGTGGATTTAAAATTACATTATAAGTTTAAGGATCAAACTGAACTTTTAATTTTTAAATTGGTCCATTTAATGATAAATTAAATAATAAAAATATAATAGTTTAACGAAGTAAAATCTCTGATTTGTTATATTAAATATTAAAAATATAAAAAACTAGTTGCATAAATAGATTAAATCTCCTTATCATTATTATTATTTTGAAATGGTTTGTTGTTATTGTTGATAAGAAATGGTTTGCTCTAAATATCTTAATAAGATGGTAATAAAGTCTTTGATTCATTTGCCAGCTTGGGGATGTAGCTCAGATGGTAGAGCGCTCGCTTAGCAAGAGGTACGCGGATCGATACCCCGCATCTCCATTTATTTTAAAATTTTTATAAAATAAATGTTAAATGTTAAAATAATAAATAGAGGTGCATTTCTACCAATATATGAAAATTAAAAAATTCTCTATTTATTTTAAAATTTTTATAAAATAAAAAAATTGACATCATAATTTTTACCACATCAGCATTTTAAATGACAAAACGTATTTCTTCATAAAATTATAATAATTTTATAAAAATGTGTTAATTCATATAATTCAAATACACACGATCGATAACAAATGCGAGATTTCTAATTCTGTTTATGTTGTGATTGTTTTGTAATATTTAAAAAAATATATTTTAATAGTTTTAAAATGGTATTTAAAAATTGCTAATATAATAAAATACATAGTTTAATTTATTGAAAAAAAATAGTTAGATGTCAAAATTGTTAAAATAAAATATCGCATGTCTTCTTTTTGTTTTTTTTTTTCTCGAAAAGAAATTGACCCAAATACTCTGACCGTTGAACATGCATGATCAAGTCCCTTCCCTTCACAACAACAATGACTGCATTACTTTCTTTAATTTGTTCCTTTTTTTTTTCTTTCAAAATATATAATGTGAACCATTTGAAAATTACATGTTAGATTTTGTCAGTGTTTGAGCTTATTAGTAGTATACAGCTAGATGCATGCAGATTATTTTTTAATTTTTTAAAAGTTATTTTCTTTTAAAATTTATTAAATTCTAATTAATTCAGTAATTATATTCTAATAAAAATATATTAGTCAAAATTTAACAAATTATAAATAAAAAATAATATAATTTAATATAAACTATAATAATATATAATTTTTTAAATAATTAATTTAATATAATTATAAAAATAATTTACACATAAAACTAATTTAAATTTAAAAATTTATTTAAATATAAAACTAATTTCTCTCAACTGATTTCACGGATGTTGATAAAATTGAAAGAGTTTTTAAACAACCAAGAAAAATGCTTTTTATTTGCATATATCAGTACCATTCAAAGTGCATTTGATACGTACGTGTGAATGCGATCCCATAAGTCCATTAATCCCTTAAATTGTGTTTTCCATTTTTTTCTTTTGCTTTCTTTTAAAGCTTATCTTTCTCCATTGACGATAAGATTTTTTTATAAAATTAAAAGGATTTGTTTAAAATGAGGCCAACAAAAGTTCAAAATGATTATGTTCTTTTTTGTACCTCAATTACACCCGTACACATCATTACTCTCTTTTAGCCGTTCATGTGGGCATGCATTATGTATATGACTTTAATTCGTTGTGCTGACGTCAATGCAAGCTAATTAATTAATGCTTACTGTCGACAATTTAAAAATAATATTATTTTATATTATACCATCTATTAAAATTTATATCACATAATATCCTATTAACCTAAAAATTTGTAAAGAAAAAATTGTTGTGCTAAAGGACATAAGGTTTTGAGGTTTGTCGTCATTAGATAACTTTATAAGGGATTCACACGACCATATCATTTACATACAAAATGGCTAGCTTGCTTTCATGCAATGGAAAACTCATATGCAGCTACCTCTGTCAGAGTCAAAAATTCAACTTCTACATATGTTGATAACATGGAAAACTCCTATCTTATCCCACAATCACATGGCTTAGAAAAAAAATATTAATTTCAAAATTTATTTAACCGAGTCCAACCAAAATTTTCTAACACATGATATAATAAACTATAATATCTTTTTACTTTAATGGAAGAAAAATTAGTTAAATTCCTAAAATGGGATAAAATTTTTCGTTAATTCCGATGCTATGTACGCACAGTAAATTTATCATCTTTAGTGTCAATTGTCACGCTTATATTTACAAAATTATTTTTATTCTTAAAATTGTACCCAACTTGTAATAATCACAATATTATGGTAGTTTTTTTTATATTTATTTAAGGAATACTATGTATAAACAATAAAGTTGTCATAAAAGGAAACTAAAAAAGACTAAAAAATTAAGATTTTTATATTTAAAAATAAAAATAACTATCAATTTTTCAAGCATGAAAGAACATTGCAAGTTGAGCTTTTCAGCTTTCTTAAGAGCCAATGGGCGCCATTTAAATGAAATTAGAATAAATGTGTTTTTGCTGTTCTTGATCCTTGTAGTACAGTACAGCTTTAACATATATAGCAGCATCAACATGCATCACTCCTCGCATCACCCATGTGCTGCTGCCTCTCTTTCATCTCTTTTGCAACCTCCCTAGCAAGTTGCAGATAACATTCAATAGCAGAAGCTTGTGCATTTCTATAACTCATAAAATATGGGTCAAATTTTTCTGCCAAAAGTTTCAAAATTTGCTGTTTTCAATCCATCTGATCTATATATGAGATATATAGCTGTTAGTTGTTGACCCATACACTAGACGTAAATAACAACTTCGTACTCAAATTAATTAACAAATTAATGCATATATTTACTCAAACAAGCAGAGGACTTAATAAAATCATCAAGAACCCAACAATTCACTTAAGAGTTTAGATTCTATTGTTATTGATGAAACTAATTTTTGCGTGGTTTAAAAAGAAATATATATATATATATATATATATATATATATATGAGTTATTTGTAAAAAAAAAATAATGACTTATTACGGTTTTGACAATTTTAACTAAACAATTGAAATTTGATAAAATAAAATATGACTTTTAATTTTTTTGCAACTCGAAACACCGATCGATATTCCAGTGAACGGATATTTGCGTGTCAAACTTGAGTTAGGTGAAGTCTCCACATCAATAAAAAAAAAATTTCACCTATGAAAGGTTATTTGCAAAAAAAATTCATGATTTATAGCAATTTTGGCAATTTTAACACAACTTTTGAAATTTTGCAAAATAAAACATGACCTTTAATTTTATTGCAACTCGAAACACCAATCGATATTTCGGTGAACGAATGCTTAAATGTTAGGCTACATTTGGGCAAAATTTCAAGTTCATCAAATTTTTTTACACATATGAAACTCACCGTTTCATATAAAATGCCGTAATGCTAATTCAAAAGTATAAAGAAAGATAATTAATTAATTAATTAATTTAAAAAAAACTTAACACCAATAACAGTCCAAATCAATACTAGGCTTATTGATGTTATTAGATGTAAAAATGTTCATGTTTGGACTGTTAAGTTTCAAGAACTTGCTTATTGGTGTTAAGTTATTTTTTAATTAATTATTTTTCTTTGTGCTTTTGAATTAGCATTGTGGCAGTTTATATGAAATTATGAGTTTCACGTGTAAAAAATTTTGATGACCTAGAGATTTCGTCCAAATATCGTCTGACATGCGAGCATCCGTTCACCGAAATATCGATTGGTGTTTCGAGTTGCAAAAAAATTAAAGGTAATGTATTATTTTGTCAAGTTTTAAAAGTTGTGTTAAAATTATCAAAACCGACATAAGTCATGATTTTTTTTACAAATAATCCTTTCTTATGTGGAAATTTTTTTTGCTAGCATTGAGACTTCACTTAACTCAAGCCTGACACGCAAGTATTCATTTATCGGAATATCGATCGATGTTTTGAGTTGTAAAAAAATTAAAGATTATATTTTATTTTGTCAAATTTTAAATATTTGATTAAAATTGTCAAAATTGCTATAAATTATAATTTTTTTTTGCAAATAACTCTATATATATATATATATATATATATATTATACAGTCTATCAGTACTTAAATTGTCCGTATTCATGAGAAGAATTTTGCCACCTTTAGAAATTTTAGCCGAATCGAATCCGGATTAATCGGATCCTATGAAATTACAGATATTAAATACATCAAATAAAAAAATATATATATATATTTCAAGAAGCGAGTTAATTGGCAGTATTATTAGAGGGTAAGATGTAAGATTATTTATGGGACTAAATACTGTAATTTTATAAACCTTTTGAAAAATTTTATGTTTCTTATTTTCCAATGCAAAATTTTTAAATGCAGGTACTGAATAGTTTGGGATAGAAAAATGGTTAGAGTAACAGTACCGTTTAGGTCCTCCATAATTTGAGAAGTTGCATGCGCAGGCTGTAACCACCGCCCCTTACGTCCTGTAACTTTACTGAATGGAAGGAGGTGTCATTTCATTGCACTTTACAAGGTTCAGTCCTTACGTTGCAGGTCTCGTCCCGTTCTTGATGCTTGCAACTACCCACAAAAATTTAAAATACAAGGGAGCTAGCTAGAGCTGTGACGAGGATAAATTTTCATTAATAAATAATAAACAAATAATTATGTGCACAAGATTTATGGTGACTATTTTTATGTGTATCAAGATTAATTTGTAATTAATTATTTTTTTCCTATTTAATCTATAAATTTAATTATATTTTTATTTTTTTTATAAAAAATTTCGAACTCAAAAATTTATTTAAATAATTTAAATTTTTTTAGTACTTATAAAAATAAAATATTGGTTAATTAATCTTTAACTTTGAAGCACCAAATAGCTAAACCAATAAGCTAATATTGCCATTTTTATAAATAATAATCTAATAAAGAAATAATACTTTCAATTTTCTATATATACCCACCGTCCAAAGCAGCAAGTTGCAGATAGCAAGCCACAAGAGATGTTTTATTGGTTACTTGGGGGATGGCTGTTCTATATTTGCAGTGGGCAAAAAGTGCAAAACCGTCATGCTACCCATACCCAAAAAAAAAAGCTGAACACTCAGAATGTAGATCATATTTGTATATACCAACATTAACAAAATATTTCTTATTTTTGTGTCTTGACAATATTTCCTGTCACTGTTTGGTTTCGTTGTTATTTCAAAGTGTCAGGAAATTTAGTTAAATTTCGTGAAAGTGCGTGACCATTAAAATTATTTGGGATAATAATAAAAATATATATAAAATACCCTAATTTAATGTGGTTAAACCTAAATTTATGTTTATGGGTGAAGAAGGCAATAAATTTACTCTATGAAACCAAAAGAAAAAAACTATATATCTATAATCTATAATATATATAAATGTACGAAGAGGGAAGAAGACACGCAAAATTACAAAAAAATATTGACTCATTATTATATAAAAATCGAATAATTTAGTTATTTATTAACAAAAATTAAATTAAATTAATTGAAATGTAATTCTAATTTAATTGAAAGTAAATTATTTACTCTAATTAGGTTAATTTCTATTTTATCTCTAATAAAAATTAAATTAATTAAAATATAATTCTAATTTAATTGAAAATATGTATCCTATTCTAATTAGATTAACTTTTATTTTTTCTCTAAAAAAATTAAATTAATTAAATTTTTAGTAGTAATTTTGTTAATAATATATATATATATATATTTATTTATTTTAATTAAATCTACTTATATTGTATCTAATATAAATCAAATTAGAGTTAAAATTTAATTAATTAATTTTTATCATTTACTTATTAGC
>CATIWM010371913.1:0-41009 GCA_949671775.1 Mallotus repandus
GAAGGAGACCACGTTACGAAGCAACATAGTTGGGCACCAAAAGCCTTGATAAAAAGAGAGCTCATAAGCTGGAAGTCCCTCAGCTTTAGGAAGGGAAGGAAGTAGTTCCTTAACCTCTTCATCAAGATCATCCATTGACGAGGCAGAGGAAGAAGAGGAGAGAGAGGTTGGGGAGGCAGTCTTGGTTTCTTCCATTATAATTGAATTGATAAAATGCTACAAAATGTACTACATGTTACAATCCATAGAAAATATAAAGCAGCCGGAAAGTAGGAAATGAATATTAAGTTGAATGTTTCACGCGGCAATCAGCAACACAGTGTTGGCATCAGTGCAACATTTTACCGTTTTACCTCTCCTTCATTTTTATAACGACAATAATAATAATAGATGTTCAAATCATATCATGACCGGTTCAACCAATTTATTATAAGTTTTTAAAATCCATCATTTTAATTAATTTAAAAAAAATGAAATTTCAGAAAAAAATAAAAATTCCAAAAAAACTAAATTTTGATTAAGATTGGAGGCAAAATAGGAATTGCACCAAAAATTTTGTGGCGTAGCAAAATTATTGAATTATTAAAAATCATTGTCCGAATATTAATTATTAAATTTCTTTCTCTAATCATAAGGACAAAGAGCAATGCAGTATGGGAATATTTAGAAAGAGGCAAGTGGAAGGAAAAAACAGTAGCAGATAAAATAATAAAAAGATGATTCCGCTATTTTTCATGAACGCCAATAGGTGCGAAATGAAGTTTCAGGATTTTATATCTTTGTTTCACATGAACAATACTGATGTTACTGCAATGATATGGTGTTAATGCCTTCACTACGTCATAAATCTGTCCACTGGGTGCGACAATAAACAGGTGTTTCAGTCAAAACTCATGAGAACAGTCAATTTTATACAAATCAATATGAAGAATATAATTTGAGACGTTTTATCAAATGATTGGAGACTATAAGCCGATCATCACCAAGTTGGATGCTGATATATAATGGGTTACTCAACTGATTTACCTAACCTATATATAATTATATTAGCTGTTCATTAACTGCCCATCAACGTATATCCTGAATAGAACTCACTCGTGAGCTCTTGAGTCCATAGTTCCCTACTCTACTCTAATAAAATGGGTAGACTACCTTAGGAATTCATAAGAAAAAAAAAAGAACTAGGAAGCTGTAACGTTCACCTTAATCAAGCAAATCTGACACCCCACTCCTGAAAGCATCTACTTGAGCCAACTGTTTTGCAAATGCCCTGTTGGGGAAAACATTATCTGCCATCATTCTTTCTCGGAAGCCATAAGCTGGAGTTTTTGCTTTGATGTACGCCTGGATCAAAACATCAAATGTTTTGAGACGTCCAATATAACCAAACTCTCTCATTCTTTGAAACAACTTTTCAGCATTATGTACATCACCCCGCTTTGCATGCTGCTCCATTACATGTATGAAAGTTTTGAACCAAGGTCTCATTCTCTTTTGCTGAGGTGCCTTCTGCAGAATGGAGTCTGCCTTCTCAATATCCCCATCTTCTATATAGAGCCTCACTAAAGCATCACAAGCTGATTCGCCAACCCTGAATCCATTATCAACCATTTGCTTTTCCAAATCTTTTCCCTTGTTCAGCAAATTATTATTTAAATAAACTTTCAGAAGTACAGAGTAATGTCGGGAGGTGAGCCTGAGCCTCCATTTCTGAAGCATCATATTAAAGACTGCTTCCGCCTCTTCTACTTTACCCAACTTGCCCCAGGCTTCAATGGCAGCTTCACACTCCTGTATCTTCGGATCTGACTCACAATCCGTCCATACTTTAGCCACCTCATCAGCTCTACCAATAGAAGCATACAGGAGAAGCAATGATCTGCGAGCCCCAAAAATTCCTTTCAGTTTTCTTTCTTCAATTTCCTTTAAAATAGTTTCAGCTTTATGCTTGAGCCCCCCAGATATGTAGTGTTTAGTTAAGACAGTTAGAGCAGAGATGTCAGGTTCAAAACCATCAACCTTCATAGCCTCAACCAATTGCTCCATCCCCATAATGTCATTGGACTCACCTTTGTTGTCTATAAGAAGTGTGTATGTACGGAGGGACGGTTTAATATTTTGCTTTTCCATTATCAATAATATATCTGCTATTTTTTTCTTGCCCAGCTTCTTGTAGAGAATAATCATCTGATTACAAGTTTCGACATTGATTGGCAACCGCAAATCCCTCATTTTCTTGAACAAAGTCTCTGCTTTCCTCCGATTCAGGGCATGGACACAACTTCCTAAAAGAGTTGTATATGCTAGTACACCTTTGCAGGACTCTGGAATTCTGTCAACAAAGTTCTCTGCCTTCTCAAGGTTGTGTGCTTTGTAAATCAAGTCAATCTGAGAGGCATAATACCGTTCAGTTAAATCAATCTGCTCACTCTTTTCCAGCCACTCTGAGAACTGCAAAACAAATAAAATCAAACAGCACAATGGATCAATTAACCCCAGGATTTAAAAGGCATAACGTGATTGCAACATAAGTTCAAGACCATCTATATGAACATAAATTATTCATAAAAGGAAAAGTACAGCTCATCAAATATGTAATATGGCAGTGAAAATGATATAATCTGTTCATTCAGTTAGAGAAACTAAAAACATGAAAAACATGCAAGGCCCCTTCTAATCAAATGCAAGAGTAATAACTTTTTATACAATTAGAATCCATGGAAAAGATATATACATATCACAACCAAAAGAACAATGAAAATAGTCGCTGAAAAGATCCAAAAAAAAAAGACTGACATATAAGTGGACCTCAGTACACAGTGGACAGAAATTTCTGTTTATGAATTGCACTTACATCCAAGGAATTCAGGGGGCCAGCTATTCAGTTACATAAGCCAACTAAGAAAAAATAAGCCTGTTCTCTCCATCTGACAGAAAAAGGGGACATGCCACTAGTGTAAGAAGGATAACGCGAGCATAAGTGACCAGCTAATGCAAAGCAATGAGAAATACATACCGAGCTACAAAATTTACCGGCAAAGTTCAATCAAATATCTGGTCCAAGGATCAGCAGATGAACACTTTATGTAAGAGAAAAATAAGCAAATCTGGAGAAAAACTCACGTTAAATACGAGGTGAAGGCAGTACCTTTAATGCTGTCAAATACATGCTACGCTTCTTCAGACTGAGTATGATCGTTATAATCCCTTTTAGGCTCAATTTATTACCTTCCTAAGTCCACATATCAAGAACATCAGAAAGGGTACCTTTCCCTGATCCCATGATGGAATTTAACAACTCTACAGCCGCCTCATCTTTCTCACTGCTCGCATCTTTATCATCATCACCCAAAAATTCCAGCTCAGAAACTACTTCTTCACCATCTACTTCCTCTATCTCAGATGCAGCAGATGTATCAATCTCCAAATGAAGCCCATCACTCTCATTTACACTTGTTGCACTAGCCTGCGAGCAATAACCGCAACTCCCCACAAAAAATCCTTCACCTACAAATGCTGCAGAGTAGAGCTCATTTGGTAAAGTGTATTTACCAGACAACAAACGTTCAAGCGTGCAATTACCAGCGGTGTCCCTTACAAAACTACTCAATATATCTGATTTAACAGAAACAGCTCTGGACATCCCTAGCCAAGAGCCGCATAACCTAATAAGACAATAAAAGAAGACATTTTTAAGCTAAATTTATGCACATCACAGCAATCAAATGACCTAAAAGAAATGTTCGTAACAAGAAAACCGAATCAACTTCAAGCATTTATCATAATTTCGTTATGCAGCATCTATGTTGGTGCAGAATTCAAAATGAACAAGCGATACTTATAAGCAAAAACGTACTTGAGTGAGAGAGCAGCTCGACGGAGAGAATACATGATCACGGAGCTAAACCCTAGTTACCGGCTATTAGCTACTCAGGTCAGTGGAGATGGTGTTGGTGTACAGTACTGTGTAGAGCTTAAACTTTTTTATTTTATTTTATTTTATTTTATTTTTTATAACTCTACGTTTTGGGTTTATGGGCATTAGGTTTCGGATATGGGCTGTGGCTCGAGCCGGAATCTCTTTGAAGCATTGAGTCGTCAATGGATTTAAAACTAATTTATTTAATACTATTACTCTACATATATTAAAATTTAAATTTAAAAAATTATTTAAGCAAAAATAATTCTTACCTTGATAAAAAATAATAATAATTCTTACCGTTATTCTCAATCATGATTAATAGTTTAACTTGTTCATATTATAGCCACAGTCACTTGTACTTATATAAACTAATAGTCAATTTGCACAACATCCGAACTGCAATTAATATATTTTTAAATAAATACATTACAAACATTAAATTAAAAAAATAAAAATTTAAATAAAAATTTAAATACAATTAAAAATTATTATAATTGTAAAAATATCAAAATACTTACCCGATAATCTCCATGAATGGTTATTTAAATGCACAATATTTTTTCAATTAGTATAATATACATAGTGTTAGCCTCTCAACTAGATAAAAATAACATTATTCAGACATATTATTTTTACATTAAAAAATAAAATTATAAATTAGAAGATAGAAAATCAACACTAAATATATAGCGAACATCAAAGAAAATAAATAGATATATTATCACTAATCACCAATTCACTCACTACTAAAATTAGTAAGAGATGAAATTTTTACCTCTCTTTGATGCTCATGTTTCCTCTTTCTTCTCTCCAGCTTTGCATGGTAACGCTCAAATTATATGAATGATTTCTAATAGTCTTTATAAAGCCTAAAATTACAAGAATTAAATTCAATTAATGATTGATATTAGAGAAGTTTATTTTAGAAAAAATTGTTGTTGATATGTATATATGTATACTGTAGAATTAAAGTAATAGGGTTGTTTAATGATAATGTTAACCAAAAGATAAAAGTTGATGTGAACTCACCCTGCTCTCCAATATTCAAATATTATGAAAATTATTATATTTTTAAGTAAATATTATGAATTTTTAGAATTGGACACATCAGCCAAAATAAAAAAATACTAAATAAAAAAAAATTGTAGGGAGCTCAGCATTTAATATATATATATATACTAGTAAATAACCATGTATTTTACACGTGAATAAAAAAATTATTTGACTCGTGATATATAGTAAATAAATAATTAAACATATTATTATTACTATTATTATTATTATTAAATAAAAATTTTAAATATAATAACAATATTATTTATTATATAACAATTTATGTATTAATTTAATATAGTTATAATTCATTACAATTTTTATAAATCTTTTATTTAAATAAAGTTATATTTTTTTTATATAACAATTTAAATATTACAACCCCATTAAACTTATATTTTATTACAATTTAGTAAATTTTTTATTTGAGTTATAACACTTTATTTTTTTAATATTTTTAATATTAATAATTTTATTTACACAAAAATTAATTTAATGTAATTTTTTAAAGTTAAACTAATAATTAAATAATAAATATAAATTAATTTAATTTTAACTTTTTTGTTAAATTTTATAAGAGCATCAAAATATATATTTTTAACAAAATTATCACTAAAATTTTAATTAATTTAATTTTGCTAGAGATAAAATAGAAATTTACATAAATAGGAAACATACTTTCAATTAAATTAGAATTATATGTTAATTAATTTCCTTTTTATTAGAGATAAAATAGAACTTAACCTAATTAGAATAGGAAATATACTTTCAATTAAATTAGAATTACATTTTAATTAATTTTTTGTTAGAGATAAAATAGAAGTTAACCCAATTAAAATATCAAACATACTTTCAATTAAATTAGAATTATTTTTTGGTTAATTTAATTTTTATTAGAGATAAAATAGAAGTTAACCTAATTAAAATAGGAAATAGAAATAAAAGTTAATCTAATTAAAATAGGAAATAGACTTTCTATCAAATTAAAATTATATTTTAATTAATTTAATTTTACTTTTATTAGTAAATGACAAAATTATCCAATTTTTATATAACAATAAGTGAAGACTTTTTTATAATTTTGTCTGTCCGCCCTCCACTTCGTACATTTATATATGTTATAGATATAGATCTATAAACAAATCATATAGATCTTTACATGCAGACTATTTATCAACTAAAAAAAATATTTCGAAATAACATCAACATAAAACATAAACCAGAAACAACATAGACTATTTTTTAAAAAATTATACACTATATTTAAAAAAAATAAACAAAGTGTTAAAAAAAACTCGCATAATATTTAAATATTACAAAATCCATTAACAATCAAACATATATTATCACTACTATTACCATTGAAAAACATATCGTCTATTGGTATGGCGATCTGCTTAATATCACTACAAATCAAGAAAAAAAAAGAGAGACTAGCACCGATTTTGAGAGAACAAAAGATTATTTGATGAAGATTAAAGGTTAAGAGGGTAGGTTTATATTAGATTGAAGAACTAATGGTCGAGAGAGGATATAGAAAGACAAAGGGTAAGTGTTAGGGGTTAGGCGAGACTGAGGGAGAAGAGAGAGGACAAAGCGTTTTCAGGGTTAGAGAGTGTAGAGGCGGGCGGTTGTGAGAAGAGAAGAGAAGCGAAATGAAGATTAGGGTTTTATCACTAGATGTAACCCTCTTAATACTAAACGGCATCGTTTAGTTGTATTAGTAAAAATCAAAAATTCGGGCGGGCCAGAAGATTGGATGTTTCCAACGACCCATCATCCGATATCTGAGTAAACCCACTTAACCCACCCGAACTGATTACTACACTCACTCAAAAGCTGAACCGGAGCAAAAAATAAAATCGGACCTGATCCGATTTTTGGGTTTAGATGGATTCTGCTCGCCCCTATATAAAATTATAAGGAGGTTAACGTTCGATTTTAAAACAAAAAGTTTTGAAATGTAAATTAAGCCTAACTTCATGAAGGTTAATGTAATTTGCTCTTTTTTTAATTAATACAAATGAAGTCCGCCACTTCAAGCGGCGAACTTTGTATGCAGTTTTTTGTCTTTTTCTTAGTTCGCCAGTTTTGATTGACGGACTTTTTTTTTTACCCTAAAATTAGAATTTTTTTAAAACCACCCCAAATTGATAAAATGTTTAATTTTTTTGGCCATAAACTGATAAAAAGCCCTGAGCCTGCAAGCTTCAGTCATTGAAGAGGCCGAATAACCTGAGCTGATAATGGGAGAGGCAAGAAAGAATGGATTGCACGGGGAGATCGATTTAACTCATATTCTCTCTTTTAAGTCCAAATTATAAGGGACGGAGCCGGACAGATATCATCCAAGTCATTAAAATTTAAAAACAAAAATTGAAAACGTGGAAAACTGCGCATCCAAGTCATCTCTTGTATTTTTTGTCCTGACAATACGGACAACCTTGGAAACAGGCAAATTCCACGCGTTAGAGAATTAAAGCGGCTTTATTAAGCAATTCTACAGATAGCTTTCCAATTCATAACACTATCGTCGGTATGCAAAGTTTCACGTATATGCGAAGTTTCACGTGGTAAATCATGCCCAAGATTGCATTAGAAACAAGACCACACTCATCAGGTGGTCAATAAAAATTTCCATCACAAAAGAGATCTGTTCGAGTTTAATTGAGGATGCTCTTAAATACATATGCAGCTATTTTGTAAATACATATGCAGCTATTTTGTCGCAAATTTGAAGGACAAGCCATAAAAGGGCTGAAGGTTGGAATCATGATATTAGCTCTGTAAATTTTCAGCTGCGCCACCAAATCCGGTCCCATTCTTTCTTACTCAATATGAATACCATTAGGTTCAAAACAAGGTAACAGGTTTCAAAATATCAATCTAAATTTGACAATGAAAACTTCATCGCCAGAGGAAGTATCATTGCCCCCAAAAGCAGAAATCATCTGTTGCTGGAATGCCATGAATGAAAATCTGGCATGTAGCCTAAAAACCCATCCAATGAGTTTCTTGATATATCTATACCTTTCAAGATATAGGATGCCTCCTCCTGCATTTTCCCCAACACATTGGTCAAGCACTCAAAAGGTAACAGTTTAGCAATTTGCTAATTTCCATCAGCTAGAAATTCATCGAAAGAGAAGCATACATGCAATGAGATGTGAATACATTTTTATTTTAAAAAAAAAAATTGTAAACCTTTTGGGTCGGCTTCGGTCTTCCTCATAGTCCATCACTCCACCAGGTTCAGAGTAGATCTCCTCATGCCCTCTGAAGTCAATGTCGGCCTGCTTACAGTGTGTAACTTCTGCCACAACGTAAGTAAGACACATCGACCGACATAATCCAGAAACTGATAAAAACTCATTCATCCACTAACACCATAGATATAACATGACTCAAAGTCCCCATGCTCAAGAAAATCATCGTTAAAATAAAAGCAAGAACACATCAGTTCACCATCATCTGGCATCAACCTATTGACATCTTTCAACCAAAACGTATGTTACTGTTTACTTATTTATCCTTCTGTATTAACTAGTTCATTTCCTGGTTATTTCAATAGTAAATAAAAATGGGAATGGAAGGATCAAAACCATTCACTTTGTGGTTTGTGCCATTTGATGTCAAGTGAATCAAATTTAAAGTATAAAACTGGAAGCAACTGACCTTGAGGGAGAGGGATTTCTTTACTTCTTCAACCTTATCTTCCACATCCTTTCGGTGTTTCTTGTCCATTTCACTCATCGTATCAGCCCACTTTATCTTCTCCTGAATTGAGACAAGCAGATTCTCAGATGTAGACAACCTGCACATCCATCAAGTTTAAGTTAGGTAATGCTACGAGGTTATGATCCCCAAAGAGAAACAAAATATAATTAGTCCAAAGACTTGAAGAATCAAAGCAAGCTAGCATGCAATTGCAGCATTCTTAGACATGCTCCTTCACTGAAGGTGAAATGAGTATTAAAGAATCTAAGGACAGATTTGAGATTCTAACCACAGATAGAGCAGAGGTATCCCCTATTCAACTGAAAATAACAGTTCTTTTAAACCAATAGAGCTAGGTAAGATAATATGTAAAGATACTAACTGAATAGAAGATGTTACCAGTTTGATAGCGTTTGTAACATATTTCCAAGCTGTCCAGGTCTCAGATCCCTCCCTGCTGCAAACTGGACCTACATTTCCCAAAATTCAAGTAAATTTCGAATTGCTATAGAGAGTGCAGCAGCCTCAATGTAAGAGGGTGATCAAAAAATTCACAAACCTCAAAGCACCTTCGCAATTGATCCAACTTTCCTCTAACTATTCCCTAAAATAACAAGGGTGGGAAACAAAAATGATCAGCACATTCTTCCATTCATATGTTTCTCAATCCATCACGTATATTAGCTATCGCATATAAAAGCAGAACTGCTAAACTTAACAACACCAATAATCTCCCTATGATTATGAGAATGAAGAAATCGGGTGAGAACTAAATTTCATAAGAAATGTGTGAAGGAAATTAATGTATGATATCTTTTATCTATTTATTTAACTTTCATGGTTGACACTGTAAATTTTTTATTCCGATAACAAAGCCATGCGATCATGAAATGGGTGAGGATTGAATCCAGCTGGTACAAACATACCGCATACATGCACTCATTGATCAGAAAATCCTCAAGTTCACGAACATTTGCGACATCTAGCTCTTGCATTAGTTGGTCATAGGGCAGTACCTGGAAAAGAACAAACTTAAGAACAAGCTCATAGGACACATAAGTTGAATTATTGCAAAACCATGTAAGAATGCTAATCGTATAAGCTCTAGTCATAGGATATCAGCCATTAATTAATTGTAACAAAAAGGTTCTAGAATATAGTCATCCACATGCAGGCACCAATAACCCAACAAACATACTGCATGTTCAGCATTTTTGGATAGTGAACTTTTGAAATCTGAACCTCTCAACCAGAGATTCTTTTACTTCATCTAAGATTCCAGTTATTCACGTATTCAACTAGATCTACTGTTACAGTCAGGATCATATTGTCACTAAAAAACACCACCAATTAACTAGGCTACATTTTTGCTCAACTATCCATTTTACTTTTAACTGATGAGATTATCATAACTTCCTTGTGCAATTTAAGGCAAACATGGCAAGTTTCCTCATGGTCATATTATTGCACAATAACATCTAGACCAGTGAATCAACTACTCAAAGAGATATATCCAATTCTGTGAAAAGGGCTGACAATCAAAGGAAAGATACCTTGTTCGTTTCAGCAAGTGTCAGCACAGTAAGTTGTTTAAGCTTGAGGACTTGATCAGGAACAAGTTGTGGAAGTCGGCCAGTATTATCTGTGGAGATACATAGGTTTACCATCCATTTCATTATAATGTCCCAAAGGAAAGTCAAGAACCATAATCAATTCAACGTAAACACAGAGGAATAGAACAGGAGCCTCTTGAGTAAAGCTTACTCTTATAGTCAGACCATGTGCCATGTGCATACAACCGAAGCACATCAAGGTACAGGGAATTTTCAGTTCCTTCAAGCTGCAAAGAGTCCATCCATATTAATTATTCCTTGATCCAATTAAGCAAAATTTTTAAAAATAAAACTTGAAAAAAAACACAGAAATGGGAGTCGTAAAATATGAAATTGAGTTACTAAAAAAGCCAGAAACGGGTGATGATTCCGACCTCAGAAACAGAAGGTACAGCGAGAATCTCGGAGAAGGCGAAGAGTAAGGGGTGAGAAGTGACCTCGATGATAAGGGGACCAAGAGCTGAACCTTTAAGAGTTGATGCTTGCTTAACGAATTGATCGATTAGCTCAGCTTGTTTTTGTTCGATGTCCATCTTTAAACGATAACAAGAAATTGAAGTGGTTAATTAATGGAAATTAAGGACCGTTGACATTAAGAAAAAACGAATTAAAGAAATTTGAAAGAGGAATTTAGGGATTGGATTTGAATAGAGCGAATTGAATAAGGTAAAGGACTTTAGGGTTTAGGTCATTTTGAAATGGGCGATTTAGCAACTGACGGTAGGAAGACAAATTGTCCGATGGACGCCTGGTTTTGTGTTGTACCTATTTAAGATGTATGACGTGTTGTATGTCTTGCTTTCCCTGGGAAAAAGAAAATAAATAATGTATACTATATTATGGTGGTGTTTATAATTATTGCATTTTTTTCTTTAAAAAAATAATAATTATCAATAGAAAAATTGTGTATTCATGCCCTTAATGTTTATTTTGTAGAGTGGATAGACGCTTAATGTATTTTTAGATCAAAAAAATACAAAAATAAATTTTTTAAGAGGTTTAAACCCCTGCTATAACGGTAATTCATGACTCCGTTAACTATATTTTATGTGGCAAATGACTAATCATGTATTCAGAAAAAAAAAAAACACACACACACAATGATATGGCTACCACCATGCCACCTATGTCCTTTTTACCTTTCATCTTAACAACCCACCACCACCACCTTAAATCCATTTTGCTCTGCTACCAGAACAATGTTGTTGCACAAGAGAGTGGCGAAGGTGGCTTAGAGAATGGCGGAGCTACTGTGTCGAGTAGAGCAACCTCACCCTGTCGTTGGTGAGGGTCGAGAGGTGCCTTAGAGTTGCACCATGCTTCGATCAGAGACGGGACTTTGAAGGTGTTGGAGCTTGCAATGGGGAGGTTGCTCTACCGTTGGTCACTGCTTGCTGGTTGAAGCAGTGCAAGGTCACTGGTTTAGTGACAAACTCCCAAGCGATGGCAGTAGCCTCACATGGTGCGACACTGTGGAGCAGGGCGCGATCTGTTGCAACCCATATTTGCAACCATTATTAACCTCCACTTTTCCAACCACTGTTCCAATTCTACAACAAACTATTTTTTCTTTTTGTCTTTGATGTAAACTCGATTCATCTTCTCCAGTCGAGCAGCCTCATTTAATCGACCTCCATGCCTTTTGCTTCTATGAGCTCAAGGTCTCTCTTGCTAATTATTATTATTATTATTATTGTAGGCTATAGAAAGAGGACTGTTGTTATATATGTTTCCTATCAGTTGGACCTTCATGTCGTGGAATTCAACTGTCGTAATCTAATGGTTGAATGAAAGGCATCTACTGCACTCGCTCAAGCTTTTAACACAGCTCGAATGTGATGCAGCTTGATATGAAATTCATGCTCAAAACTTGCAACATTTGTTTATTGAAGTTTTTGATAAACTTGCAACATCTATTTATGTGTTGACTAAAAAAATTTAGAAGGTTGTGACCAGAAGGTGGCTCATTTTTGTGGAGGATATGGTAAAAATAAACGCTCCATTGAGTAAACAAATGTTATTGCTTTTCATTACTATTGGATCATCAAGTTATAACTTCTTAGAAGAATCCAAAAAGAGAAACTTTCAAAAGGTTCTTGGTATAGACAAGAATGATGAAAAAAAAAATCATAATATCATGCAATATCAACTGGTAAATTCAATCAAAGTTTCTAGTTTGTTCCCTTTCTTGTATGTTGATCCTGCTTGCCACATTGAAACTTCTATAGCTTCAGGAGTTTCAAAGTCTTCATGCAGATCATTGTTGGCAGATGCCATTCAATCTCTGGATGCAAGGGAGGTGTGCTCACTTTTTGTGGTAGTGTCAAAAGTTATTAAAATTCTTACTGAAATGGGAGAAGCAAAAGTATTAACAATAATATCAATAACCATTTTCTCCATCCTCTATCGATCATAGCCAGAGTCACAAAACAAAAAACCCCAAACACAGAACCAATCAATAAAGCAGCACACTTCATCGGAGGCGATTCCTTCGTCATCGTCATCGTCCGCCCCACCTCCACTTTTACAACCGAGTAGTTACCACCGGCAGCTTCAGCCTCCCTCATAGCAAAAGACATAGCGATAGGAACCACAAGAGATGACAGCGGAGGAGCATAAGAAACAGCTACCGTCGATCATGAAATATAAGGTCATGTATATATATTTGGTAAGAGGTGTGCTGGTTGGATTATTAGACGTTGAAAGGTTGTGTTTATGGAAATGATTGGATATGAGTTGTTGAGTGTGTCAAACATGAGTTTGCTTCCACCGTACCAGATTTTATATGATTGGTCACCGTAGGTGGGTGATATGCTGAAGGGATAAGGAACCAGAGTTGTGCTGCAATTGGTGCAATGCATGGCGAAGAAAGTGGTGGTGGTTGCTGTGAATGTTAGCAGTAGCAACACCTCGATGAGGTGGTGGTGGTGGTGTTCTAATGATGGTGAAGTCATGGCGATATGTGTTTAAGGAAATGAAGACTTTTTGTTTTTGAGTTGGTTTTGGATTTAAAGAAGACAATTGTATAATGAAGACTTTTTTTTTTGTTTATGACTTTTTCTTTTCATAAAAGATGGCCACGTCATCTGAGTTAACAGAGAAAGAAGCTGTCGTTAAAACAAGGGGCTTCGAATTCCAAATAAACTTGATTTTGTACTTTTTTGGTTCAAAAAATATATTAAGAGCCTATATGCTCCACGGGGTAAACATTAAGGGCATGAATGCACCTTTTCCCTTATCAATACTACTATACTAGTATTAAAGAGTTGGATTGGAATTGAGAGAAATAAAAAATAAACTTAAATTCAAATCTCATTGCATTTACTTAGCAACCTACTTACCCTTTTTATAATTCCATTAGTTATGGATTTTTTTCTTGTTATAAAAATATAATTTTATCAAATTATTAAAAAGTTAGTAAATATAATTATATAATTAAGCTCTAGTCATAGGAGACACATGATTAAATATTTTATCACAGAGTTAAAATATTTTATTGGAGTAGAGTTAGATTCCATAATTTTTTTACTTTCATTTTCAATCATAAAATTTAACCATCTAAATTAGTTATTTAAAAAAATATAATTACATAATTAAGCAGTAAAAAATTGTACTTACAGTACAATTTTTTTGTATTTGCCATATCCAGCAAAAAAAAATGATAAAAGACCTTTTAATCCAGTTATTTACTTAAACATTTTTGCTTAAACATTTCTGAAAGCGTTTTCTGTAGTTGTCACGTCTTGTTACAGCTTTCAAAAATTTTCTTCTCTCAGCCTATTGATTGACTTCCTTAAAAGGATACAACTCTCTTGCTCTCTCTCACACACGCACAAAAAAAACAAGCAGCACAATAGCGATGGCAACGCCGGTGCCTGATTCCCGCAGCAATAGAGCAGCAGTTCAAGCCACAAACGACGACGCTTCAGCTAGTAAATTGTGCGTCCACTCACTTTCATTTCGTATATTTTTCTGGCTCTTCTGGTTTTTAAATTTGCTTCAATATTCTCTGCAATGGAAACTATTATCTTGTCTGTACTATTACGAGAGAAGTCGATTTGAAAGTAGTTGTGATTACGATCTGAACTCAGAATTATGTTGTTTACCTGATTTTATTATTATATGTTAGGTCGTGTGTTAAAAAGGGATACATGAAAGATGACTACATCCATTTATTTGTAAGGCGACCTGTGAGGAGATCCCCGATAATTAATCGCGGTATTTTTTTTGTACTTAATCAAATAGCATCACGTTTTGACGCTATGAATCTGTTTTATTAGTATTTACTTCTGATTTAATTTTTTATTAAGGCTATTTTGCTCGTTGGGCTGCTCTTCGCAAGCTTTTGTATCAATTTCTTGATTGTGAAATGAATGGTGCTGAAAAAGGCCACACAAAGAAGCAGATTTTGTCAATTGGAGCTGGTTTCGATACGACCTTTTTTCAGTTACAGGTGCATTTTTTTTTTAATTTAATTTTTGCTGACTTTGATAAATTTATCATATAATTTAGAGTAGACATGTGTTTTGCATGTATTAGAGATATTGGGGGAGCTTAATGGCATAGCTATACTTTACATTACAGGATGAAGGAAAGGTGCCGTCTCTATATGTGGAGCTGGATTTCAAGGAGGTCTGAGTTCGAAACACTCATTATTTTCCTATGGGTTTAGCTGGATGTTCACTAGCTTATTCTTTTGTTATGAAGTTACAACTTAAGGAGCTAGTTTGAAAGACTATAGTTTGTGGAATAAACTCAATTGTAACTTATGTAGGCCTGCTGGTGGTTCATTGCTTTCAACTTATATTAACTATTTTTTTTAGGTAACTAGTAAAAAGGCAGCAATTATTGAATCCAGTCAGCTGAGGGATAAAGTTGGCGTCTCAGCATCAATCTCACAAGGTAAGTTTCTAGAACTGCTGATGCCATGGAATCCTGAGGAGTTATGGTTAGAACTTGTTGTGGTTTATGAGTTTGTTGTAATGATTGAATTGATGAGATAATTTCATATACCTCACTTTTGAATTCTGGTTTGCATTTATTGGTGTCTTTAATTTTCCAGAGAGAGGAGAAGTGCTCAGTGATCATTACAAGCTGCTACCAGTTGATTTGCGTGATATACAAAAACTAGATGAGATTATTGCTTTGGCAAATATGGATCCAAGGTATGTGTGTCGAGTCAATTTTCTTTTACCATTGTTGGTATGTTAATTTACTTCTTCGATGCTTTTACATAATTTAAATTATGTTTCTAGGTAGTGCTTTTGATGGTCTTTTGGCCACTGTTTATTCCTTTCAATGCACTCCAATTATATATATATATATATATATATATATATATACACTTTTCAGATAAATAGGATTATATTAGTAGCTTTTCAGTTACTATCTCTTTTTGCTGTGAACTATCACTCTCTGAGTTTTGCCCTCCTTTTCTATTCTGGCTCTGATTGATATGCTAGAAACTATGAATTTTTGCTGCATAAAATGACTTTCTCTGGATGAAATACTTCTTTTTGTTTTTGGCTTTCCCTTTTTATTTCTCCATGGTGTGCAGTTATTCATGTCCATAAATTGCTTTCTCTGATACTTGTATCAGCTTGCCAACATTTATAATTGCAGAATGCGTTTTGATATACCTGGTTCCAGATTCAACCCGTGCTATAGTTGGTTGGTTGTCGAAGACATTTTCAACAGCTGTGTTTTTCTTATATGAACAGGTTAAAAGCATTTTCAGACCCATTGATGTGTGCTTGTATATATGTTACTATTTTCCATTGAGGTTCTTTGCTTGATTGATATATCATATGTATTTCCACATGCTTGTTTTGCATGATAAACAAGGTCATTTACATTTTACAATGATGGTCACAGATCCATCCTGATGATGCTTTTGGGCAACAAATGATCAGAAATTTAGAGGTTTGAATTTTTCTTCACCTGATTGCACGTTTGTGAGTTAAATAAATCTGTTGAATTGTTTTACTAGTTTTTCTTTCTGCCTCAGAACTTAGAGTCATGTTTTCTTTGAGTTTTCTTTCATAGTCAAAGCACAGAAATAGATCCAAAACAAAGGAATGAACAAAATGTGTTGGCTTATATTCACTGTTTGTGACCCTAGTTCTAGGGATTAAAATTTCTTCACATTGAGTTTGTACTTTTACATTACTTTGTCACCAACTCCTAGCCTAATATAAAAGACAAAGGAAAAGGATCCCAACTAATTCACCTAATTCCTGGAGAACTTGAAGGCCAAAGGAACTTTACATAGTGCGAGCTCCCTCTTCCATCCCTTAGGGGTGATATGGAGATGCTAATGTAAACTGCTAAATAAAATGATTACACGGAATTTTAAATTTTTTCAGAGAATCCAGCACTTGAAAATTATTGCTTAAGCACTGAGCAGTTCAGAGCATGCATAGGGACCTAGTTCTGTGAGAACTCCCTAAATATCTTGAACACATAACTAACCATATAAATGCTCAGTGATTTTATGGTAATGCCAATATGTTATCATTTTCAGTTAAGCTGTGATATTTATCTATTTCTTCTCATGGTTTAGAGTCGTGGCTGTGCACTGTTGGGGATTTATGCTACACCAACTTTATTTGCAAAGGAGAAACTTTTCCTTGATCAAGGATGGCAGGTATACAATATAATGAATTTCTCTTGTTGATGATCAAGTTTTCTTCATTTTTCATGATAGGAAAAAATTATCGACACTGTTTAAGATGTGTCATCAGAGTTTACATGAGCTGTTTCTTGTTCCAGTCACTTGGTGTGTGAATTGCAGTTTTTTTCTCCTTAAATGAATGATCAGATTCTGAATAGGAGGCAAAGAAGTAGTTTTTTAGACACTTTTGGTGTTTTAATCAATTGATGATTAATTTTTTCTGCTAGGGATCACTTAATTGGTGTATCTATTTTGATTTGTCCTACTTATGCAAGAATTAGAACCTAGCTGTGTCATTGGGGAGAAAGTATGTACAAGGGCTTTCCATCAAAACTGGTTTCGTTTTTCATATTTCTCCTTTTCTTTTGGGGACAAGCTCTTTTGACCTTCATTTCTTTTGTTGTTCATTTATTTCAGATATTTTTAAATGTAAATCCTTCGTTTTTTTCTTTTTTTTTCCTCTTGTACATTGTGTTGCTGACTATGTTGGGAGTCAGAGGGCTGTTGCTTGGGACATGTTGAAAGTCTATAGTGATTTTATTGAAGCTCAAGAAAGGCGCAGGTATTTACTCTACTCGTCGTCCAGTCAACAATATACTTCATTATTACCTCTACTGTTCTGTTCTTTTCCTTTTCCATATACAGTAATTATATAATTAACAATTAATTTGGTAAAACCAGTTTGGCAATTATGCCTTTTCAGTTCTTATGATCTTGTAATCAGGCCTGCTTATTGTGCGGCTTACTGTAGTTGCTCAAGATTGGATTTGTTAAAAGCCTAAAACCATTTGAATGGCATGTCAACTGAATCAGTATTGGGTGTTAGCTGTCTGTTAGCTGTTGATGAACCCAGTAGGATTGGCTAGTTGCACATTTTTAGCTCAGGTTGTTTTTGTTTTTTTAACTCCATTGAATGTGCTTATGCATTGGTAAAAAGATTCTTAGCGGGCAGTCGGATACTAAGAGGGTTGAGGAGATGATATATTAGTCCACGGAAAAAAAAAAGATCAAAAAGACATGACGAGACTAGCTAATTACTTAGTGTAAGTGTAAATGTGCAATAACTGCCTTTCAGATTCTGCCATTTCTGAAAGGAGGAATCACTAATGTCGTGTCTTTTTGAGATTTTGACGTGTTGATTGTGAGATACAAAAGAAAGTTTCTAAGTTCTTTTCCTTGGTTGTTTACCCCCCCCCCCCCCCCCCCCCCGACTCAAGTCTTTTTGTGATATTTTTTGTATGGTGAAGCTTTTTTTTTTTTTTTTTTTTTTTTTTTTAATACAGCCTCTCCCTGTAATACTTATGGGAAATTTCTCACCTGTTATAATCTGGTCATTAGGATTGAACGGCTGGAATTATTTGATGAGTTCGAAGAGTGGCACATGATGCAGGCAAGGCAATTCCTCATTCCTTTTGCAAAAGTGTAAAGTGCAATAGATTCTTAATGAATATAACAAATAGTGGATATCAATGTGTGGGCCTAGACCAAATAGAATTTTCTGTTCGGTGCACATATGAAAAGGGGGCATCTGCCAAGTGCTGATTTATGCTTAGGTCGTCATGAGTTACAGTGATCATTTCTGTTATTCTGCTGATGTTGTTGTGTCCTGAACTGCTGTTTTGCAGGAGCATTACTGCGTCACTTGTGCAATAAACGACGCCATGGTATGTAAATAAATACACGAGCCCAATCTTAGTTAGGAATTTTTGTGATCTGGTCTTTAATCCCTATTCAATGTGATCCTTCCATCATAGAAAGATTAAATTTCATTGCGGTAGGACTTAGTAGTGCACAGCGGGTGGCTCCCTTTTTTTTTTTCCTTCCTGGGAACATGGTAACGTCTGTATTGCGTAATGCCTATCCATTTGATCCTGGATGCATATGTTACTGTATGAATCATGCCAAACAAGGGAGAGGAAGTACTGAGTGGAGCCCCAATTTTTACCTTTTTTTTTTTTTTTTTTTCGAACCGAATCATTTCCGCTTTTCCTGTTTTCCTTTTTTAATGATGACATGACGGAATCTACTCATCACTTTATATTTGCCAATGGATGCATATTGCTATTGTTTGATTCGCTAAGGATAAGTATTGACAATCAGCATCTTGATTTACTGTCCGTGGTACAGGGGCTGTTTGGGAATTTCGGTTTTCCTACTCCGCAGCAGCACGTGATCGGCAACCCTTCAGCAACATCTTTATGAAACAAAAGGCTAAAATACACCAGGGGGTCGCTGCTCTTGCTAAGTTTGGTTAAACAAATAGTATGAGAATGGCGCGTGCAACTGATACGTGCCAGTTAAAGAGGTTGTCGGGTAAAAAAGGTCTCCAAGCTATACTAGTTAGTCTTTAGCTGAAAGTCTCCACTCTCCACAAGGATTGATGACTTGTGTGGATGGATCTCTGTGCACTGTTTGTCTGACTCTAGAAGACAGATCCTTTCTTTTTTATGCTAGCTGTTTAGCAAAACAAATCGTGGTGGGACCTCACAGCACCGCACCGCACCGTGTCACACAATGGCTTACGGGGTCCATATCATGTGGAAAATATACGCTATCTTTAGTTGCCATTTAACGTCTTTGCCCCATATTTTAATTCTCTGATTCACTCTCATCGTTTTTTGCTTCCTTTTTTGTTGTTCTTTTATCCCCAACCCGACATATAACTACAATGCCTATTCGAGTGGCAATTGTTGCAACATTCAATGAGAAATTGTGACCATCGATGAGCCATGAGCTATCCTATGAACAGAAGCTCCTTAGGTGGTAAGCTTGGAATTTGAGTCTAGTGCCTGCGTCCACTAGAAAAATGGATGACTTTTCACATTAGCATAAGAATCAAGATTTGAGGAATGCGCACGAGCCCTAGACTAAATAGTGTTAGGCAGATCTCCTGGAACTCAAGAGGTCTCAGATTCAATCCTCAGTGGGGCAATAGTTAAGAATTTTATATGCTCACTTGCCTCAACTAGGATTTATATTAAAATTGAGGCAAGTGAGCATATAAAATTCTAGTTGTTGTGATTTTCCAAATGTGGGAGAACCTGACAAAAAAAAAAGAAGGTTTTGAGGAAGCATGGAGATCATGGAGACTGATGTTGTCAAATATGTTTTGCATAGGATGAGTACCTGTGGGCTGTGGTAAAACTGTACCTGCTAAAGTGCTTTTGCTCCTTGATATAGCTACACTCTGTTTGGAGGGCTAAAAAAAGTTGAATCCCAAAGGGGACTTTCTATCGTTTTAGATTCTAATGAAAATCAATGTGGTTACCCTTTATCCAAATGATGGGAATGGTTAGAAACGTGGGTGGTAGATATATTGTTCACAATTAATATGCTAAGGGCCCACAAAAAATAAAATTAATAAACCGAATGAAAAATTTTTTAATTTCTGCTTTTTTTTTTGGTCAGGGAGGAGGGTTCATATCCCCTCCCCCTCCTCCTCACTGACAAAAAAAAAAAAAATAGAAAAGATTGCCAAAAACTGTTGCATCTATCACACCTGTAGAGGTGGTTTCGATGGAGGCACCATCGATGCTGCTAGCACTACTTTGTGAAGAAGAGCATTTGAGGAAGATGTTGGAGGGTTCAGACTTCTTCTAGCATCAAGCATAGACGTGGGTTCATTGGCCACAGCATCAAATTCTCTTTGGTGTTGTTTTTCCGCTTCTATTGATAATTTTGAGATAGTAATAGTAATTGAGGCAACAAATCTAGAGAATAAGAAGAAGTCGTCCCATGGCTTTCTTTTTCATAATTGTTGTCTTTTTTATTCTTTAGGGTTAAATTTGTCTTTTCAACTTTTTACATGGCATTTGATTCGGCAGAAAGTGGGCTCCGGTTCTGTCCTGTCAGTTATACATGAAAAATCCGGCAAGAAATACCACATTAACTATTGAATTTTGAAGTTCAGCGGTTTGATCTAAAAGTGGTGAGATATTAAAATAGTAAAAATTAAAATTTTGAGGAAAAAAATGTATTTTCTCAAAAGAAAAAGGATATAACATTTGCTTTGAGGGGGTCCGGAGCAATGGTCCACTTTGTTTAGCTTTTTGGAAGAAAACAGTTCCATCATTTTCTGTGGATTGCCGCCTGGTTGCTATGTTGTTTTCGACTTTTTTTTTTTTTTTTTAAAATATTCCATCGCACCTAAATTCAGGGAAATCAATTTTTACGGTTTTTGCAGCTTTTTAGTGAGGCTGCTTCGTTTACAGTTTGGATTGGAAGCTGGAAATTTCTTTCTAATCGTTCGGTTCTCAAGAAGTAAAAATTAACTACGATTATTGTATTCTGGAAGCTGGTCCTTGTACAAAGCATTTTTGTCGTGTTTTGGTCTTTTTCTTTTGGGGAAGGAGAACGCACCTGTTACACTTCTTGACTTTTATATCACTGCTGCTCTAAATCATAATTTTATATTTTCATAAAAGACCGTATCGACTACACTCCAAAATTAACATTAGATTTTAAAGTTTTTTTTTCCTAATAAGATTTGTTGTTTCTAAAATTAGGAAGTCTATCGTTACTTCATTTTTTTACCAAGTGAAATTTACTTTGTTAATAATAATTTTTAGATAATTTAGCACAATTTAATCTTATGATAATAATAATAATAATAATAACAATAATAAAGTATATATAAAGTAAATAAAAAATAAAATTATGACAGAATTTTCCATAAAATTGTGTACTACTGAATTTTATCTTAAAAAAATTTTACAATTAAATTTTAGTTGAATAAAATTTTTAGTTTTAATAGTTAACTAATAAAAATTTTATTTAAATTAATAAAAAAATTTAAAAAATATATATTATGTAATTATAAAGTTTTAAAAAAATTTAAGCTTATATAATATATTTTAGAAAAAATTTAAATTTTTTTAAAAATTTTTGGACTTAAAAATTTTAAAAACTTTAGAACTTATAATTAAGTGATATACATATGAAAATTTCATCAATTCTATTTATAATTTAATTTTAACAGTTTAATAACAAAACTGTATTCATTAATTTAATTTTAATAGTTAACTAATCAAAAATTATTTAAATTAATGATTAAAATTTATGAATTTTTTTTTTGAAATGTATATCATTAATTACAAAGTTATAAGAAATTTTAGATTCATAAAAAATTTAAATAATTTTTTTTAAAAAATTAAAAAAATAAAAAATAAAAAATTAGTATATAAGCTTAAAATTTTTTAAAATTTTATTAGGTGATATATATTTTTTCAAAAAATATATCAATTTATTCATTAATTTAAATAAGTTTTCTTTAAAAAATCATTACAATTAAAATTTTATTTATGTTATGAGATTTAATTGTAAATATTTTTTTAAGATAGAATTTAATATAATTTATTTTTAAAAGAAAATTTTTTATTGAAATAAAAAAAAATTTAAGATTTAATGTTAACTTCAAAATATTGTTAAAGACTCAATTTGACCCTTTGGCCTTCGATAAAATTATATTAAAAGTGGAGGTAATCTGTGTGTTAATGCTTTGCCTTTTTTTTTTTTTTTTTTTTACTAGTATATCCTCATTTCATTAAGATGAACTAAAAAGCATAATTTTCAAAAAAAAAAAAAAATCCATCTGAGCGATATTTAAGAAAAGAGTGGAAAGGAAACTCTTTTTGATAGAAACTCCCTATAGAAAATAAAGGCAGAGAATATCTTGAAAGGAACACTTCACCTAGTGAAGAATCCGATACTCTACAAACGGAGATTGGAGAAATTATATTTTTGACACCGTCAAGTTTTAACGGTGAAAAATCAAAACTTAAAAAACTTCCTTTTTGAAGAAATAATAGTGAAAGATAAGCTTGGAATGGATGGTTGAGTTTGGGTTGGGTCCAACGCCATCACCTCCACCACCACCACCACCGTGGAATGGAAAGTTGAGAAAGCTAAAGGTGCAAATAAAAAGAGAAAGAGAGGGAAAAAAAATAATTCCTTTCACCGTTTTCAATCTCTGCCTTTCACCTTCCACTGCGAGAGAGTCTCTGCTTTTGCATCTTCTGCTTTTCCCTTGAAAGGATCCACTTATTGCGGAATATCTAAGCCTCTATCAATGTGCTTTTATCCAACTTATTGCATAAGGATTCGTAACATTTCAAAAGTAATAATGGATAAAATGTTAGTGGAAAATTGGGTAGTGAAATAATAAAAAAATTTTATGTATCATTAAAAGGTTATGATTCTAATACATTCATTGTCTTAAAAGAATTTTTAAAATTCAAAAAAAATGGGATCAATATTTTCTAATTGATTTGGTTTAAACTTCATGGTATGATGAAGTTTTTTAAATTTGGCATTTGCATAATACATTCATGACTCTTTTTATTTGTTACTTTTTATCAATTTGACATTTCAATTCACCTAAAATATAATTTGAAAATTCATGTCAGCAAATGTGGCATGAAATAATAAATCAGTATATATCACATTTCAAATGTTTAACTGATAAAAATTGTGAGTAGAGGTATTAAACTGATAAAAAATTACAAGTACAATGAGTGGTAGATGTTATGTCATTAGATGTTTGGGTTAATTAAATTTTTCTACTAGATAATAAATGAGATATAAAAATAAATAAAGAGTAGTGAAGTGTGCACAATAATATAAAGGCGATTTAGCCTCCAAATTAAAATAATAATAATAATTAATAAGGCGGTTAAACCAGCCAATGAAAGAATAAAATAAATAGCAGGACACAAATAATTTTTTTTATGTGGAAACCTTATAAAAAGAAAAATCACGGGATCTAATCTATTCAAATCATCTGCTATAAAATAATGGGATTACAAATTATAACCCTCAATTTGTGATTCACACCCCTCACAAATTGGCTCTCAAATATTCACTCACAAATTATCTCACAAAAATAGACTTGCACATGCACCCTCAATTTTTGCACTCCCACAGCTCACTTTTACTTGCCCACACTCACCACTATTTGCTCACACAACTCACAGAGAAAGACTTTTCTTCTTGCTCTCTACTCTACTCAAAACATTGCAAAGCTAAAGGCTATTTATAGCCATATTTTAACAATAAAAAAAATGCAATTGGTGCTCTTAATGGCACCGAAAGTTTTTCTTTCAATTCATGTCCCCCATCTGTGGGCAAGACCAACCACCCAACAAATCTCTCCCTCACCCCTCAAGTGGGGCATGGAAATAAACTTGCTTTCTCCGAGCAGAATATTAGTTTCTCCGAACTTAGGGCTTTAGTCATCATATTTGACCCATTATCATCAATATGAATTTTCTCCAATGAAAACATCTTCATCTCCAGTAAATCACAAATCCAATGGTACCGCACGTCAATGTGCTTATATCTTGAGTGGAATGTTGAATTCTTGCTGAGATGGATTACACTTTGACTGTCACAATATAGAATGGATTTATCTTGACTGAGGCCTAACTCTTGTAGGAATTTTTTCATCCATAAAAGCTCTTTTGTAGCTTCTATAGCAGCAATATACTCAGCTCTAGTGGAAGATAAGGCAACACATTTTCGCAATTTTAATTACCAGGACACTGCTCCCCTTGTAAATGTTATCATGTACCCAGAGGTTGACTTTCTGGTATCGACATTACCAGCCATGTCTACATCTGTATATCCACATAATACAGGTTTACTATCACCAAAGCGTAAACAAACTTTAGAAGTAACTTTGAGATATCTGAGAATCCATTTAACTGTATGCTAATGCTCCTTGCTAGGATTAGAGAGAAATCTGCTAACTACTCTAACCGCATGGGCAATATATGGCCTTGTGCATACCATAGCATACATTAAGCTACCAATAGCTGATGCATAAGGCATTTTCTTCATATCTTCTTTGTCTTTCTCACTTGTTGGACACTGCTTAGAACTTAAATTGAAATGTCTTGCAAGTGGAGTGCTGATAGGTTTTGAATTACCCATGTTAAATCTCTCCAACACCTTCTCAATATACTTTTCTTAAGACAACTACAACTTCTTGTTCTTTCTATTATGAAGGATTCTCATGCTAAGAATTTGTTTAACTGCTCCCAAATCTTTCATGGCAAAGGTTTTGCTCATCTCCTTTTTGAGATCTTTTATTTTTGTAATGTCTCGACTGATAATCAACATATCATCTACATACAGTAGGAGAATGATAAAATTATCATCAAAGAATTTTTGCACAAAGACACAATGATCAGAGTTTATCCTTATATAGTCATGGTTCGCCATGAATGACTCAAACTTTCTGTACCACTATCTTAGAGCCTATTTTAATCCATAAAGGCTCTTCTTTAATCTGCCTACAAGATTCTCCTTACCTTTGACCTCAAATCCTTCTAGCTGCTCCGTGTAAATCTCCTCCTCTAGATTTCCATGGAGGAATGTCATCTTCACATCAAGTTGCTCAATCTCCAAGTTCATGCTTGCTGCTAACCCGAGTGCTACTCTAATTGAAGACATTTTCACAACTGGTGAAAATATTTCTTCAAAGTTAATGCCTTTTTTTTTGTCTAAAGCCTTTCACAACTAGTCTTGCCTTGTACCTTGGTTGTGAGTTGCTTCCTTCATGCTTTAATTTAAACACCCATTTATTCTTGAGTGCCCTTTTGCCTTAAGGAAGTTGCACCAGTTCAAAGGTATTGTTGTCTTGCAAGGGTTTAATCTCCTCTTGCATAGCTTCTGCTCATTTTTCTTTGTGTTCACCTGAAATAGCTTTTTCATAGCATTCTAGCTCTCCTCCTTCAGTCAGTGTCATAAACTTATCTGAAGGGTACCTGCGGCTTTCTACTCGACCTCTAGTTAATCTTCTCAAATTAGGTTGTACAATAGGAGGTTCATTGTATCGCCCTCGCCAGCTCCCCCTTCATCATCTTCTTGTAATTCTCCCCCTTCATCATGACTAGTAGGTAGAGGAACTGGCTCCAGATTTACTGGATATTCTTCTGTTTGTTTGGTCTCCACATTTTTTTTGATATCTTCAATGGTTTAATCTTCAAAGAAGATAACATCTCTGCTTTTGATGATTTTCTTATCAACAAGATCCCAGAGTCTATAACCGAATTCTTCATGAGTATAACCCAAGAATATACATTCCTTGGATTTTTCATCAAGCTTAGTTCTTTCATCTCATGGAATATGAATAAAGGCTCCGCAATCGAACAATTTCAAATGCTAGTAAGAAGTATCCTTTCCATTCCATACTCTTTGTGGTATGTCACCATCGAGTGGAACTGAAGGTGACAGGTTGATAAGATCAACTGCAGTTCTCATTGGCTCCCCTGGAAAGGAGTTTGGCAATTTTTCATTTGAAAGCATACATCTGTTTCTTTCACAAATTATTTTGTTCATCCTTTCCATAATACCATTACATTAGGGTATTTTTGGTATCGTCTTCTCAAGCCTGATGCCGAATTTTCTACAGTATTCTTTAAATGGACCTCTGTTTTCACCACCATTGTTTGCATGAATACACTTCAACTGTCTTCTAGTTTCTTTTTCCACCTTTATGTGAAGTTCCTTGAAAACATCTAGCGCTTGGTCTTTAGATTTTAGACCAAATGCCCACAATTTTCTAAAGTAGTCATCAATGAATGTTACAAAATACAAGGCACCGCCAAGACTTCTAGTTTGCATAGTGCATACATCAGTATGTACCAAATCAAGAACATTTGGTTTTTTTGATGGTAGGCTACTCCAGAATGCAACTCTGTGTTATTTTTCATAGATACAATCAACACAGTTCTGTAAATGTACACCTTTAATCCTGGGTAAAAGATCTTGCCTTGCTAGCCTTTGGAGTCCTTTCTCACTCATATGACCGAGTCGTTTACGCCATAACTCGATTGGAATTTCTTTCTCCATTACATTTGTTGAGTTTATACGCACCTTTACTTTTATTATGTAGAGGGAGTTAATTTTCTTTCCTTTAGACATCACAAGAGAGCCTTTAGTGAGCTTCCACCTCTGTCAGCCAAAATAACTTTCGTAACCTTTATCATCAAGCTTTCTGATGGAGATTAAATTCAGCCTGATGTTTGAAACATGCCACACATTTTTTAGGAGCAATTCACATCCAGAGTTGGTTTCTAGATAAATATCTCCCATGCCGATAATTTTGGATGCTCATCATTTCCTATCCGTACCAAGCCAAAATCTCCAGCAACATAGGATGATAAGATATGCTTTCTTGAAGTGACATGGAAGGAGACACCTGAGTCAACCACCCAAGTGTGATATTGATATGTGGGATTGATGATTTTGTCATCCAGGACAACTTCAACTTTGTCTCCAGCTATTGCAGTGTTTGCTTGTGGAGCTTCTGCTAATTGATTCCTCGATTGCTCAGCTTTCCATATTTTGCACTCCCTTTTGAAATGTCCAAACTTGCCACAATGATGGCAAGTGACGTCTTTCCTTGACCGAGATTTTAATCGACGCCTTTGTAGATTCTGATGAGGTCTGCTTTTATTTCTTCCACGTTGTTCTTATTATTCTGTCACAAGAGCTTCAGACGTTTCACCATTTTCCTTTCATATGGATTCTTCATTGAACAATCTGTCATTCACCCTCTCCAAGGTCACATTTCTATTTGAAGTTGAATTGTAATGGATACAAAAAGTGTATCCCAACTTTTTGATAAAAAGATCAGCAAAAATATTGCCAATTGATTGTCATCAAATCTACAGTTCATTGTTGAGAGTTGATCTGCAACACCTTCCTGTAACACCTTCAAATTCGTTGATGTGTTCTGACATGCTGCTACCATCTTTGTATTTCAAAGTAAGGAGGCGGCGTATCAAATTGGCCACATTTTGTGCACTTAGTTGTGCGTACGTCTTCTTCAAATTTTTCCATAGCTTGTAGGCATCAGTTTCTTTGGCAACGCTCTGCATAATACTTCTATTAATCCGTTGTCTGATTTGAGTTGTGCACTTTCTGTTGAGCACTTCCCAATCTTCATCTTTTATCTCCGTCGGCTTGCCAACTGGTACACCATTGGCAATTTTGATAGGCTGCCATAGATCTTTCATGTATAAAAGATCCTCCATCATTGACTTCCATACTGAATAATTTGTTGGAGTCAGTTTGAACATGCTGCCTGTGTTCTCCATTTTTATTTAGATAGAAAAAAAATTTTGACCAACCAGACTCTGATACCACTTTGTTGGGGTTAATTAAATTTTTCTACTAGATAATAAATGAGATATAAAAATAAATAAAGAATAGTGAAGTGTGCACAATAATATAAAGACGACTTAGTCTACTAAATTAAAATAATAATAATAATTAATAAGGCGGTTAAATCAGCCAATGGGAGAATAAAATAAATAGCAGGACACCAATAACTTTTTTTACGTGAAAACCTCATAAAGAAAAAATCATGGGATCTAGTCCAGTCAAATTATCCACTATAAATATAATGGGATTACAAATTATAACCCTCAATTTGTGATTCACACACTTCACAAATTGGCTCTCAAATATTCACTCACAAATTATCTCACAAAAATTTAGACTTGCACATGCACCCTAAATTTTTGCACTCCCATGGCTCACTTTTACTTGCCCACACTCACCACTATTTTCTCACACAACTCACAGAGAAAGACTCTTCTTCTTGCTCTCTACTCTGCTCAAAACATTGCAAAGTTAAAAACTATTTATAGCCATATTTTAATAATAAAAAAATACAATTGGTGTTCTTAACGGCATTAAAAGTTTTTCTTTCAATTTATGTCCTCCACTTATGGGCGGGATCAACCATCCAATATTAGATTAGTGCATATTAATATATTTTATGTAAATTTAAATGTTAAAGTGGTAAAACTATTAATTGAGATGTCAAACTGACCAAATATAAAGGAGTGCAAATAAATTGTATCATTTAGCATTTGGGCTTACTTTTGTTTTCATGATAACAAAGATGGTATTTTTTGTTTCTTGCTTTCAAAATAGTCGGAAAAAAGAATAGTAATTTGAGCATTTCTATTTGTGTGAAAGTTAATAAACTGATCCGATTGTTTGAGATTTTACAAATTTAAATAATTTTTTCATATTTTTTCCTCTATTAGTACTACAAAAGAGAATTGGATTCTCTATCTCATGTGTGCTGCGTGTCATTTATTGTAAAAACAATACGACAAGTTGACAAGCACAACTATAAAAATAATGAAAAATAATAGAAATAATCCATATTTCCTTCTATGGACTTTTATTATTTTGTGAGTTTTATTCTTATATTTTTTTTACATGGATTTAGTTTCTATATTTTTATTATTCATATATTGAATTTTTATACTTTTATTTTGTCATATATTAGGTTCTTAATTTAAAATTAATATATTTTTATTTTATTATACATTGGGTTTTTAAATGATCCAATTTGTGATAAAATAAAAATGCAGGAATTAAATCAATGTAAATAAAAATATAAGGGTAAAAACCAGAAAATAATAAAAGTGTAAGAGAAAAAATATGAATTATTCCAAAATAATATGAATATATATATATATAAACATCTTTAGAAAAAAAAAAAAAAATATATATATATATACAAACAAAATAAGGAAGAATAGTAACCTTCAAAATAGATATCTATTATTTTTTCTTTATAGTTTGGTGACAAAGAAGATCAACATTATAAGATTGAGATTCTGAATTCAATTTTCTTTCTCTTAACTTCTCATTTGTTAAAAAAATATAGAAATCTATCTATTGACAAGTGAAGACATCAACCCTCTATTTATTGTCTAGTGGTTCAGGTGATGAATATTATAAAATAAGGTGCATGAATTCGATTTTTCACTATCACCTTGACCTCTCAATTATTAAAAAAAATATTATTCATCAAAATTCTTCTCTTAAACCAGTAAGAGAGTATTCAAGTGGTAAAAAGTAAGACTGCTCTATATTGTGTAGTATATCAAAATTTAAATAATATAATCTCTCTATTAACGAGTAGTTAAATGGTAATTTCTTTTTAAGTGCACCATGAGATTGAAAATTCAGTACCTACCATCATTAATTTTAAAAAATAACTGCTTTATATGCATAATTTATCAAAATTTAAATTATATGATCTCTTCGTTAATAAAAATAACAATTTCATAAGAATTAAGATGTGCTCACAATATATTCTTAATATCCTAACATGAAAATTTAATATTTTTATAACAAATAAGTACGAGTGATTAAGACATAACCAAATAAAACATTTAGGACTACGCGACAATGTGGATGACTCAAGATGCACACAAGCTGTAGAAGCAAGAAAAGCAATAAAAATAATAATAACAATAATTAGACAACAACAGTGAAGACCGAAAAGGGCAGAAAATCCAACAACTTAGCTAGCTTAGAGGAATCAACTTAATAATTTTACCTCTTCAATTTCTACTTAATAAATTATTATTAGGCCCACAAAATTTTGTCCAGCATCTACACTTATCTCCCCATCTTTCATCTCCAACCCAACAAAAACAACCAAATCATCATACACCAACAATCGACTGTAGCTGTGTTTTTCTTTAAATCACGTAGCAATTTTAATTCTAGTGTATATAATTGTATTATTTTAATTAAATTAATTATTAAAAAATTTTATTATTTAAAATTCAGTAATTTTTTTATATCAATTTAGAAAAAAATATTATTTAATTAATATTAATAAATTAGTTAATAAAAATAATTTTTAAATAAAATAAAATTAATTTTATAAATTCAAAAATTATTATTTTATATTCTAAATAAAAGTTATTAGAAAGTAATTATTTAGCAACTTCCTGACTTATACACTTATTTAATTAAGTTACAGCAGATACAAAACAAAAAAATACACTAAAATTAATCAAACATTGATAATAGTATTAATTATTTTGATTATTTTGACATTACTTTTTTTTTTTCCTTAAAAAAGAAAGGGCCTTTCTGTGTCACTAGTATGGTCAACAGTGGTGAGGGCACATAAGACCAACTGTAACCAGTCCCTCACACTGTGTCACTCGAGAGCTCTCTCTCGCTTTCCATTCCGTAGCGCCTATCATAATCTCCAATGGGTTGTGCAGCGTCGAAGTTAGACAACGAGGACACGGTGAGGCGGTGCAAGGAGCGCCGCCGCTTCATGAAAGAAGCGGTGTATGCTCGTCACCATCTGGCTGCGGCTCACGCCGATTATTGCCGTTCACTTCGTGTTACTGGCTTAGCTCTTTGCTCTTTTGCCGCTGGTGAACATCTTTCTGTCTCGGAACAAACTCCTGCTGTTTTCCTTCACTCTCCAAATCCTCATCCTTACCCTCCTCCTCCTCCTTCATCTACCAATAGTATACCCCCAAGTGTTGCTCCATCTCAGTCGCCTTCCCTCCGCCCGCCTCCACCACCCCCTGCATTTTCACCTTCTCCTACAATAGCTAGTTCTAAGCTGCCTCATATTCTGTCTTCTCCAAGTGTCAAGTCTTCGTCTAATCGCCGCCGTAAACCACCGAAGCTTAAGCTGCCTCACATATTATCTGAATCGAGCCTTGCAGATTCTCCTAGAAGCCAGAAATCAAATTTTAATTACGAATATCCAACAGCTTATCAAGCTGATTCAACTTATTCGAGCACACCTTCACAAGCATCTTCTGTTTGGAACTGGGAGAATTTCTACCCTCCTTCGCCTCCAGACTCTGAATTCTTTGACCGAAGAGCACAAACGCAAAACTACCATCAACAGCAGCAGCGCCACCGGCAGCACCATTTGGACACTGATGACGTAGACGATGAAACGGAAACAGAAACCGAGACCGAAACTGAAAAATCGGAATATGATTTTTTCCAGTTACAGAGCAAGAAGAACAACTTTCCCCAAATTAACAGTAATAGCAACACCAATAGAAAACAGCAGCCTAATAGTACCGTCGATGAAGAAACAGAGAGAGAAGAAGTTCAGTGCAGCGACTGGGGAGATCATGATCGTTATAGCACTACGAGTTCCTCTGAAGATGGGGAGGAAGAAGATGAGGATAGAGAGTCCAGATCCGAGATCGGTGCCCGGTCGAATTTCGGGTCATCGGTCCGGGCAGAGTCCGTCAAACAACAACCACAGCCTGCTTTTGGAAGTACAATGAAATCGGAGGAGGCCGGATCATCTGCGAGTTTTAGAACGGGAGAGATCTCTGATATGAAGATGGTTGTCAGGCATAAGGATTTGAAAGAAATTGTTGAGGCTATTAAGGAGAATTTTGATAAGGCTGCGGCAGCCGGAGATCAGGTGTCGGAGATGCTGGAAATCGGTAGGGCTCAGCTCGATCGAAGTTTCCGGCAATTAAAGAGTAAGTTTCTTTAATTAGATTCTTAATCAGAATTTTCAGTCTTGACAATTAATTGTTTGAAACTAGCTACTGTCGATAATAATTAGATTAATTCATCAAGGATAGGGACAGATTAATTAATGATGTTGTGAAATTGATTGGAGGCGTAATTTGATGTTGGTGGCAGAGACTGTTTATCATTCATCCAGTATGCTGAGCAATCTGAGCTCGACTTGGACTTCAAAGCCGCCATTAGCCGTTAAATACCGGCTTGACACGGGTTCGTTGAATGAACCGGGTGGCCCGAAAAGCCTTTGCTCCACCATGGAACGGTTGTTGGCTTGGGAGAAGAAACTCTACGACGAAGTCAAGGTACATTTCACACATAACATCAAATAAATTTTATTTTATTTTGTTTCTTTTTTTTTTTTAAATCTAAACACAAACAAAAAAGGTTTTGGTTAAAAGAATGAGTGACTAAGATCTGCACTAATGTCGGATATAGCGTAATTCCACAGCAGCAGTACCCAATTTACGGTGGGGTTGTTTTTGTTTATTTGACGAAAATGCCCTTTTCTAATTATCTTAATTACCATGGTCGAGTCTGCGTGCTTTCTGATTTGGACGGTGGCTCGACTTTGCTTGTCTTTGTCGTTGAATTATCTTTTTTTCTCTGTAATTAACTATCTCTCTCTGATGTCTTGATTTTCTTGTTATCTTTCTGATGAAAAATGCCTGAAATACCCCCAACAAAATGTCAAATTCGCAAGAAGCGTCTTTTGTTACCTTTTTTTTTTTTTTCATCCTCCTTGGAACATGCTAGTCGTCGCTTGAACTAGCTCATCTCATGCGCTTTTTCAGTCAAGTGGATGCATTTGTTTTCTTTATATTTGGAGTTCAGTTTTTTAAAAATTCGTTATATATATATATAGATATGGGTTCAGCAATGTTTTACATAATTTTTTATTACATTTTTTAATGTGAATAGATTGCTGTTTAAGAAGATACTCTTTGGTAGCTGTTAATTTTTTATTTTATTTTATTATTATTATTTTTTTGAGCTGGAGCCTGGATGATTGACTAATAATGACCTTGATATCAATGATTGATCAAGTATTCTTGCAATTTGAAATGGATCAAGAATTGGCTACCTATTAGATATTCAATTCAAGCACACACTTCAGTTTTTCTGTATGTACCTCTATTTATTGTAAATAAGCCAATGTGGCAGGAGATTTTCACGTTGACAGCTGCTAATGCAGAGAAATAAAAATTATTTGATGAATTATTAGGCCAGAGAAGGCGTAAAGATTGCGCACGAGAAAAAGCTGTCAACGCTGCAGAGTCAAGAGTATAAGGGAGAGGATGATGCTAAGGTAGATAAGACCAAAGCTGCAATAAAGAGGCTGCAATCTCTAATTATTGTCACATCCCAGGCTGTTTCTACCACCTCAACCGCCATCATTGGTCTTAGGGACACTGATCTTGTCCCTCAGCTGGTTGAACTGTGTCACGGGTATGACTATTTCTTCTTCTGGAATTTCTGATGATATCAATATGTTTTTGCATGAAGAAGGGAATGGTAGCTTTTCAGAAATTAACTCTTTGCTGTAAAATGCAGTTGGGGTTGACATTTCCAAATTATATCCTCTCTCCTACTTGCTATTAAAACAGGCAGATTTTTCCAGCTTTTAGATCTCTGAGTTTTATATAAATCTTGATGCCTTGCTCTGTTCCCTAGTTCAGAATTTGTAAACTGTAGCTAGTTTCTATAATTTTGCTTCATTTTAGAAGTCCTGTACTGTTGCATTACCAAAATTAAGTGCATAAAAATGATTATTTTTCTTGAAACCCCCCTCCCAGTTGTTTAGTGTATATTGCTGAATCAAATCCTAACTTGGTATGCCAATTTTTGTCACATTTAAAGCGTTATATTCATTTCATTGAGCATTTTACTGTGGTAGGTGAGTCAATGTAAGGCAGGCTTTGTTTTGCTGTGGCACTTACCACAACCCACATGTATCAGCATGTGCTTTATTGTACTCATCTTTTCCAGTTGCTAACTGCCTCTTAAAATCAAAGTGGCCCCAGTCCTGCACCTCTCTAGTGATTGTGTTTCATCTATCTAATGTTGAGGCTGAATTTAATTGCGGGGCTGAGAGTTAGTTGCAATGGACTTAACTATGCTATGACCCACCATTGTCTGTCTGCATATTGTCAGACAAATTTCATGATGTGGTTAAACAATTTTGACGTTATCAACAAACTGACCTGTTATTTAGCAGAGACAGTCTAGTGATGCTTGCATTGCATAGTGATGTTTTGATTGCTTTCAACTGTCTTCATCATGTTTGTATCATGTTAAAATCACCATTAAAAGTAGTTCTAAGAATGATTGTGAGATCCTGAGTCCATTTGTAACCTCTGTAGGTGTATTTAACATTTTAGTATGCAGCTACTCAACAAAACTCTGACTGACAATTGCCCAGTAGGCAGGTAACATTATTTCTTACAGGGGGCTACGTTATGTTAATATTTGTTATGCCAAACAACCTCTTGGCTGACAATCTGAAGTTTGGGCTATTTTAAGGGATAAAAAATATCTTAGGGAAGAGATAGACTTGGATATTGCATTAATGTTGGGGAATGCAGTTATTGACAGTACGTCAGGACCCAATATGTGATGCCAGTCTTCTTCATTAGTTTTTTATATGGAGGCAAACCTCATTGTATTTATGTAGTTTTGACTTGTGATAGATATTTGACTATGGATAGAGTGAGTATACTGCACCAAGTAGTTAACAACTTAACATGTGCAGCATTAAGGAATAAATTGAAACCTAGTTTTTATATTGAATCGTGAATCAACTCGAATGCTTTAATATTCCACATTTAAATTGTTTGAATAGTCCGCTCATCATATATGCTCGGTGCAGATTCATGTATATGTGGAGATCAATGAACCAATACCATGAAGTTCAGAACAACATTGTGCAGCAAGTTCGTGGCCTTGTCAACAGATCAGCCAAGGGCGACTCAACTTCTGAGCTGCACAAGCAGGCAACTCGTGATCTTGAGTCAGCTGTTTCTGCATGGCATTCCAGTTTCTGTCGCTTAATAAAGTTCCAGCGGGACTTTATTCAGTCTGTCCATGGCTGGTTCAAGCTTACCCTTCTTCCTGTGAGCAACGACAACATAAATGGCAATGTGGAACACTCCGATGTATATGCCTTCTGTGATGAGTGGAAGCTTGCTCTTGACCGTGTCCCTGATACAGTTGCTTCTGAAGCCATCAAGAGCTTTATCAAAGTTGTTCATGCAATATCTGAAAAACAAACTGAGGAGCTCAAAGTTAAAAAGCGGACCGAAACTGCTTCAAAGGAGCTGGAGAAGAAGGCTTCTTCTCTCAGGAATATTGAAAGGAAGTTTTATCACTCATACTCCATGGTTGGCGTTGGGCTTCCTGATACTGGACCTGATAATGGGCAGGTATTGGATGCACGGGATCCATTGGCGGAGAAGAAATCTGAGCTTGCTGCATGCCAGAGGAAAGTGGAAGATGAAATGCTCAGGCATGCCAAGGCGGTGGAGGTAACAAGAGCTATGACACTGAATAATCTTCAGACAGGCTTGCCAGGGGTTTTCCAGGCAATGACAAGTTTTTCTTCCTTGTTTACTGAGGCACTTGAGTTGGTATGCAACCGTTCCTATGCCATAAAATAGTTATACATAATTTTTTTTTTTCCTCTTGGATTTTTAAGGTAAGTTGGAGATGCATGGGGGCTGGGATTTTTTTTGGCTGTGGGCTCTTGTGATATAATTGTCCTGATTATTATTGTTTTTTTCTTTTTTGGGAGGGAATTTTTGACATGTAAATATGTGGAGCTTTTTGCGGTTTTGACATCCCTTTTTTTTAAAGGTGAAGGGGAGGGAAAAAATATCCGTGTACAGGATCATTTGCTTTGGGTTGCCTCTACAAGAGGTTCAAAATTTCAGCATATTAATTAATTAATAAATCATACGCATTCTACTGGTTCCCTCCCTCCAAAATTTTTTTTTTTTTAGACTTGAATCTATCTTGCCTTTCTTTTTGAATTTATTTTAGAGTGAAAACAAAAAGGTACAGCAAAGAAAGAACAATAGCTATTGCTTTATAAGCGACTTGCAACCTTATGGGGACGAGGACCAGAAGATTATTTCATTATAATATCATGGCGTGTCATACGCGGGCTCCGTTTGTCCTGCCCCTTCCTAAAGCAAAGAAAGTAATACAAAGTGAGACCTTGGATGCTTTTTTGGAATTGCCAGTCACTTTTCTCTTCCCTTCTTTTTTGTTATTGTTATAACCATTCATTTTTTTCATGTTAAAAAGAAGTTTGAACAGGTATGGCGGAACGAACGAAAAATGTGCCCATTTTAGAGAAAAATAGCAACATAATTAGAAATAAAAGCTAGAAAGAATTCTCTCTTTCGGTAACCCTTTAAAATATATGAACAATAGAAAAAAAAACTTTGTAGTTGAATTCCACGGCTTGTGTTTTGTTTCACCATATGTGAAACAACCACACTTTTTTTTTCTTATATGTTATATATATATATATATATTGAGAGGATCCAGCTTTTCTTTCACCCAAATGCCACAGTGACAATGGTGTTGTGTATGGCTCATATACACTAGTAGATTCTCCGGTAATTATAGGATTACAATTTAGATGGATTGGAGATGGGATTACGATTTAGATGGGTTGGAGGTGCGGGGACATTTGATACAGGGATGATTTTATAATATAGGTACTATACCTTTTTTATTTATATATCACGCCGTAATGTACATTGTTTTTAATGAAAAATATTTCAACCGCTCTATTCTTGAGGACACATGTAAATTTCCGAATCTCATTAAATTTTTGTCTTTTATTCTATGATTTCTTTTACTACTATTTTTCATCCTAACGCAACAAAAGGCAATATAGACAAGGAAACTTTCTACGTATAATAATAATAAAAAAAAGAAAGAAAGAAACCCATGTGGTTGACAGGTTGAAGAGATCTCATGGAGATTTTTCAGATTGTTTTGCTGTTAGAGAAAAAAAAACAGAGATTTTTTGTTTTGAACAAGTAAAAAAACAGAGATTGTGCAATTATAATAATAACCCTTTGAGAACTAGAAGAGGCCAAAAACAGAAATGTAAGATGCGAAACCAATGTCCGAGTATGAGCTTTGATGATTTTTATTTCCAATGAACTAGGAAAAATCATTATAATTTCAGTGTCCCAGTCATTGTCAGTTCCAAACAATTGCCTAAACCGGCTGCAAACTAGGATCTCCACTGAAATTACATACACTTAACAAAAGCACATTTGTTGAACTAATCATTTTCAAATTGTATTTTTTTTATTTTGGATGTCTTAATATTTTGCCATTCCTTATTGCTTCTATGACCTAGGATCTGAAGCCCCTCCATGCCATTATTGTAATATGATTCCACCAAATACCTGAACAATGTAGGGTTGTGTTTGGACTTGGTTGCCCTCCTAGAGGTATAAAATTTCATTATTTGAGAATCTCTTAATCAAATATTTGAAAAACGAAAAACTGAGACTAGTTAGCATTCATCTTAATCCATCTGAATCTCATCTTTTGAGTTTAAACTTGTCACTACAAGCAAATATATCACTAGAGTGTCATGGCCTCGTCGGATCCTTCTATATAAGCTTGGTTGTATACTTTGTATTTCTGGTTTCCATCATTTTGAAAAAAAAAAATGAAAATTAAAACATAAAAATAAAATATGACCGGGACTTGGGAAAAACATAAGGGATTTTTTCGTAACTAACAGAAAATGGAAAAATTATTCAATTTTACAATTAATTTTTTTTCAAAATTAACCTTTTTTTTTCTTCAAAAATCTGGTCCTTAGGGCATCCACAATGACAGTTGAATGCCCATGAAATGCTACCCATTACATCATGCCCATTAAACGTCTCACATTGTGAGCGTGTATCATGAGAATTACACACATTATGGGCTGACAATTTGCAGCTTTTTTTTTAAGAAACGAAATTAAGCTACATGAAATAATTGAGGAGCAACGGTCATTTTGTAAAATTAAGCCAACGTTCAAAAACGAGCATTTTGTAATTTAATTTTTTTAATTTTATTTAATAAATTTTTTTATTATAAATACCCCCATTTCAATATCACTCTCCATTTCAATATCACTCAATATCACTCTCCTTTTATCTCCTAGCACTCCCTTTTTTTCAATATCTTTCTTTAATTCTATTAATTTCACATAATTTACAATTTTTTCTTTTATATTTCCTCATCATGGATGAGAATTTCAACAATTTTAATTTTTGTTTTAATGCTCCAAATATGGAAAAATTTTCCTCTTCCCAAAACCAAAACCTTCAAAATTTTCAATTGCATCCAAATTTTTCATATCCTAATAATCCTTCAAATATGCAAAACTATCCATATCCCCCACCCAATTTCAATTATCCACCAAATTTTTCATATCCATTTCCCATGAATCAGGAGCTGGGTTATTTCCCATATATCCCAAATTTACAAAACCCACCAACTGCAAGTGAGTCAAGAAAAAATATTGATTCTGGCACCGATGGAGAGAATGCAACACAAACAGATTCGTTTTCGGACTCACAAATACCACCATATTCAACTCAACAAGAGTTCGAAAATATTACCCTCACCAATGAACCAGTGGAAGAAATTAATGATAAACGTGCTCCATGGAATATTGATGATGACAAGTTGCTTGCAACTTCTTGGCTAACAATTTCCAGCTGCAGCATTATTGGTAACTCCCAAAGTGAAAAGGCTTTTCTGGAAATGAGTCACCGACTACTTTAATGAAAATTCCAAATCTGGTCCAGTAAGAAAGGATAAAGCCGTGAAGGCACATTGGCATTGGTTGAGTTGGCCGATTAATGAATTCAACCAATACTACAATAAAGTGGTTGGAGAACATCATAGTGGGTGGAATGATGACCAGTTTAAACAACATGCATGTGAGTTTTTCAAGCAGAACAATAAGAAGCACTTTATACATGAGCATGTGTGGGTGATGCTAAAAGATGATCCGAAGTGGAAAATAAATAATCCATTGCAGCGTTTTTCCAAAACAATAAAGACTAATAAAAGTGGGGCGTATACTTCTTCATCCAATGCAGATACAAGTGTTGACATCGATGACAATGAAGTCGAAGTTCATCCTACTGGTCAAAAACAAGCAAAGAAGGGAAAGAGAAAGGGAAAGTCAAAAGTGAATGAAGAAAACAAGAATGCTGAACTTCAGGAAATCTAGAACATGTTAGAAGGTAAATATAATGAAAAAATTCAAGCTATGGATAAGTTAGCAAATAAGTTGAAGAATTATAATTTTCGAAGTGACTATGAAATCTTGCTCAAGGATACAACAGGAATCACCGAGCAGCAACTTCAAATTCATGAGCATATGTGTTCTATCCTTAAAGCTAAATATAATAATTTTCTATTTGTTTTTGGTTCAAATTGTATATCTATATAATTACTAATAAGAAGAATAAGATGAATTTTATTTATCCAAACCGTATCTGTAGAATTTTTTGGGGGAGTTTTATTTAGGATTGGGACTGAAAAAAAAATTATTTTCTCGCGGTAAGACCCACAATATCCCTTAGTTTTATTTTAATATTAAGTATTTTTATTAGTTAGAATTTCCTATAGTTTTATTTGAAGTCAAACTTTGGTTATAATTTAATGTATTTTTATTTGTAATTTTAACTTTATGTGTAATTTTATGTTGTTTTATTTTAAATGAGTTAGTAAAAGAAGCCATTGTAAAAGTAGCCATTGTAAAACTAGTTGTTGAAAAAATCTAACACTCTCTGTGTTTATATATATATCGTAGTAAGCCTCCATATTGTATAGCAACATAGAATCAAACTCCAAAATGTCTCAATATCCTGATCCCCCACTTATAGAAGAAATTAAAAAAATTTTAGCCAATGAAATGAAGGACGATAGTGATAAGCAAATTATGATGTTGCTGGAACAATCACAACGGAAATCGAAAGGCGAAAGTTCAAATGTCCGTTAACAGAAGCGGAGGTATTTTGATTGGGAGCGTGAAGTCGACCATGTTCGACTTTTCAATGATTATTTCTCTCACGAACCTGTTTATCCTACAAATATATTTCATTGAGGGTTTTAAATGAAAAAAGAGTTATTTTTTCGTATTGTGCAATCTGTTAATAATCATTTGGAATATTTTCGATTAAAAGTTGATGCAGCCGGAAAATATGGACTTTCTGCGCTTCAAAAATGCATTGCAGTTATTCGACGGTTAGCATATAGAGCACCAGCTGACCATTACGATGAGTATATTATAATTGGTGAAAGTACTGCGATTAAATGCTTATCCCATTTTTGTCAATGTATTATTGAGATTTACGGAGCACAATACTTAAGAAGGCCTAATAGTAGTGACGTTGAACGTATCAATGGCATGAAGAGCGACATGGCTTTCCTGGCATCCTGGGTAACATTGACTGCATGCACTAGTAGTAGCAGAATTGCCTAGTTGCATGGAAATGTCAATTTACTTGAGGTGATCAAGGTGTTCCAACAATAATGCTAGAAGCATTTGCGTCAGCAGACCTATGGATATGACATGCATTTTTGGGCGTTGCAGGGTCTAACAATGACATTAATGTGCTCAACTAATCTCCATTATTTAACAACGTAC
>CATIWM010371944.1:0-25568 GCA_949671775.1 Mallotus repandus
TTAAGGCTTCTTGTAGCTTCTTGGACCTTAACCTTGTAATTGGGCCTTGTGGCATGATTAAAGGATCCTTAGCTTTATCTTTGGGGTTCTTGTTGTCCTCTCCATCAAGTCCATCTTCAAGCTTGGCCATGTCCATATCAATGCAAATATCTCAGATAAAAGTCCAAGTTGACAGGAGTGAACATACGAACAATCATCACATATGCAATGCTAAAAGGGTTAAACCAGTTACATAATAAGCCAAAGAAAAAAATAGAGTCACATAAACACTAGATAGGCTTGTCCAAAAGTACAATAAAAAGCAAAGAAAATGAAAATTTGATTAAAATTATGAATAACAGAAAGATTTTTACATGAATTTGAAGGGAGTTAAGAAAGGAAACAACAGAGTCGAGCACTTACTTGTGTCTGCCCATGTTGGCAACAGATATCACATGGAAGAATCCTCCTATTTTAAAATATCACCAACTAATAAGTATAAATATATAAATTTATTAGTAAAGGATGAAATTGCCTTTGGAGCTTTTGATGAGAAGCCATATATATGAAGTAGAATATATAAATATATATAAATAAAATATAAACGTGAAATGCACTGTATAAATGTATTAATAGGGACTATAAGATCATCCTCCTCCATGAAATCAATATGAGCATCGATTGCACCACCAACAGTAAAAGAGTTAACTTATATATACTTCATAAGTGATAAAAGAAAATGTGAAAAATCATCAGTAGATATCATGCACCACCAACTTGAGATGCATGGAGTCCAATTCATTTTAAAAAATTGCTAAGATCTCAATGTAATTGTTAAAAGAAGTTACCTTTAGTTAAATGATCACGAAGTCTGAGCAGGCACGTTTGTACTTCTGTTTGCAAATATACAGAATCGTAAGACCTAAAAATTCTAAGAACCAAACAACATAAAACAAAAAGATAGTTAAAACTGCACCAGATTCGACCCCAAAAAAAGAAAAAGCAAAGCTTACTATTTATATAAAAAGACTAATTTTGTTCAAAAGATAAAAGGACATATAGCCAATGTCAAGTAAAAAAGATATGCAATAGCTTGTTAACAAAATTTATGGTTTTCTTATACCCCTGCACTGAATGAACTTACCTTGCAAGGTGCAATCACACGGTTAGAGACACAAACACATACTCAAAGACACTCACTTTCACACAGAGATCATCCCTTATGTTTAATGCTTAGAATAAGATTTTAAACATGAAAACTGTAAGAATAAAACTTAAAGTGCCCTTACACTTGGTTATATTCCTACTTTATTGGAATAGAAGGAAAAGCTCCTCCGGCATCATCAACTAAAATCATCAGCTGTAAAATAAATCTAAACAAAATTAAATCAAACTAAATGGAACTTCAAGAAACTAGTAGAGATTATAATCCTTACAACTAGGTGAGTTCGCAAAAGACATCAAGAGGAGAACGAAAACTGCAAGCGAGCGATTATTTGACAATAGAATCGGATTCAACTGAAAACAAAAAGAAAGCAAAACTTATGAAATTGTAAATTTACGGTTAGAAAATTAACAATTGAGCCTTCAATTGTTCTGAAGTTATAAACACAATCAAAACAACTAGAATCGAAACCACAAGCAGAATGCTTTGGAAGTAATGGATCTTATCGGACAAGGACTCGTCACGAGGCAATGGATGCTTCATCGTCCTTTTAGAAAACAACATGTGGTGATGGTCAGAGTGAGTGGGGGAAGTGGCAGAGGCGAAGGAAGACAAGGGAGGAGGAGATGGCGGAAGAGGAAGGTGGAGGTATCGAGGAGTTCAGCGGAGGAAAGGAATGATGACGGATCTATCATTGGGATTTGTAAGAGTTTTCTTTTATTTGTTTTTTTTTCTATTCGCTTTTTAGAAATTTTTATTCCCGCCTATATGCTCTGCCATTTTATTTCGTTTGCGACCAAAAAAATAGACTTTTAACGATGAATATTAAACATCATCGTAAATTATTTTAGTTTTAGCGACCAAACAGAAATTTAGTCACTATTAACATACTTATGGAGATGAATTTTTATATGATCGCTGAAAGTCAATTTTCTTGTAGTGTATCAAGTTTATTTAATTTTATTAAAAATGATTTGAAAAGGATCAAAGAGTATGTTTTATTGTCCATCTCGAGTTAGGTGAGACAAGATGAGATACTAACCATCCAGCTCAAGCTAAATGAGACGGAGTGTGACAGTAACTAGCTTAAGTGGAATGCATTATATATTTGTGCTTGTTGATGATTACTCTAGATTTATTTGGGTATATTTCCTTGGTAAAAAAATTATGCTTTCCAAAGTTTTGCAAAAAGGGTTAAAAAAGAAAAAAGTTTTTGTATTTCTTGTATTCTAAATGATCATGGAACCAAATTTCAAAATGAATTCTTCAAAATTATTGTGAAGGAAATGGTATTTTCCATAACTATTCTTCTCCTAGAACTCCTTAATAAAATGGAGTAGTTAGAAAGAAAAATAGAACTTTTGTATAAATGGTTAGAACAATGCTCCATGAATATAGCTTGCCACTATATTTTTGGGTGGAAGCCATTAATAATGCTTGTTATATTGCTAATAGAGTTTTCAAAAGGCCTATTTTGAACAAAACCTGTAAGGAGCTTTAGAACAATAGAAAACCCAAAATTTCATATTTAAGAGTGTTTGGTTATAAATGCTTTATATTAAACACCAAGGATAACCTTGGAAAATTTGTTTCCAAAGCCGATGAAGGAACTTTCCTAAACTATTCCACCTCAAGCAAGACATATAGAATATTTAATAAAAGAACTCTAGTGGTTGAGGAATCTATGCATGTTATTTTTTATGAGTCTAACCCACTTGCTCCTATAAAGGATTTTGTTAGTGTTGACAGTGTTGTAGAGGACTTTGTGGATATGAGTCTTGAAGAGGAGAGTGTAAACAAACCTTTGGACATTAATGGTCCAAACAAAGAAGAAATGAGGAGGTACCTCAACCTACCTTAAAGGATGAATTACCAAAGGAGTGGCATTTCAAGAAAGCACATCCAAAGGACCTCATCGTTGAAGGGGGTAACTACTAGATCTCATCTCTCAAGTTGTTAATTTAGCCTTCACCTCTCAAATTGAACCCAAAAATGTTGATGATGCATTGTGTGATGAATTTTGGGTACTTGTTATACAAGAAGAGCTCAATCAATTTGAGAGAAATTAAGTGTGGAATTTAGTTCCTAGGCCTAAGCATCATCTAATTATAAGCACTAAGTGGGTGTTTTGAAATAAGATGAATGAATAAGACATCATTACTAGGAATAAAACTAGATTAGTAGTTAAAGGCTATAATCAAAAGGAAGGTATTGATTATGATGAAACCTTTCCCCCTACTGTAAGTAGGGGTGTGAATTCGGTCAGTTCGATCGGTTTTGGGTCATTTTTTGACCAAAACTGAATTAACCGAACCAATCAAACACACCGATTTTTTATAAATATAAATATTCTTTTAATTTTTTATTATATTATTATATTATTTAAAAATAAAAAATAAAAAAAATATATAAAAGTTCGGTTAACCGATTTTCTGAGTATAAAAATCAAACTGAACCGAACTAAAATTTTGTTTAGTTCAAAAAAATCGTAAATATTAATCAACCTAACAGAATCAATTTGGTTCGGTTGAATTTTTTGTCCAGTTCGATTTTTGTACACCCCTAATTGTAAGGTTAGAAGCTATTAGGATGCTACTTGCATTTGCATCTTTCATGAATTTTAAAATTTATCAAATGGATAAGAAAAGTGCTTTTCTAAATGGTTTTATACAAGAGGAGGTGTGTGTTGAGCAACCTTTAGGTTTTGAAAGCTTTGATTTTCCTAACCATGTTTTTAAACTTTCAAAAGCTTTATATCAATTGAAACAAGCTCCTAGAGCTTGGTATGAAAGATTGAGTAACTTTCTTTTAGAGAAAGGTTTTTTAAAGGTAAAGTTGACATAACTTTATTCATAAAAAAATCTAAAATGAATTACTGATTGTTCAAATATATATTCATGATATTAGTTTTGGTGCTACTAACCACTCCTTATGTGAGGAATTCTCTAAGCTTATGCATGGTGAATTCGAGATGAGCTTAACGGGAGAACTCAAGTTCTTTCTTAGTCTCCAATCAAGCAAGGATCTTTATCGATTAAGCAAAGTACATAAGGGACATCCTCAATGAGTTTGGGATGGATGGAGCTAAGGTAAGCAAGACTTCAATGAGCACCACCATAAAGCTTTACAAGGACGAAAGTGGAAAGTTGGTTGATGAAAAGTGATTTAGATGTATGATAAGATCCCTTCTTTATCTTACCGTTAGTAGACCCGATATTATATTTGCTACTTGCTTGTGTGCTAGATTTTAATCTTATCCTAAAGAGTCTCATTTGAATTCGATTAAGATAATCTTTAAGTACTTTATAGGAACCATGTATTTAGGACATTAGTATCCTAGGAGTGATCCCTTTGACCTTATTAGCTATTCGGATACGGACTTTGTCGGTAGTTTACTAGATGGAAAGAGCACTTTCAAGGTTTGTCAATTTTTAGGACAATGTTTAATTTCTTAGTTTAGCAAGAAATAAATTTCGGTTGCCTTATTCACGACCAAAGCTGAATATATGGCGGGTAGTTATTGTTGCTCATACGTTTTATGGCAAAAGCAACAACTTAAGGACTTTGGCATTGAGGTTGATCACATTCCTATTTAATATGACAACACAAGCAATTAACCTTAGTAATAACCCCATTCAACATTCAAAAACCAAGCACATAGACATTAGACATCACTTTTTATGTGATAATGCTCAACTTGGTAACATCACACTTGAATTTACTGACATAAATTACCAATTACCTGATATTTTCATAAAACCTCTTAATGAAGATAGGGACAACTTCACCATTGATGACCTTAATATGTTTGATGGCTTTAGCTTAAGGTGATTGCAATATTCATATGATTATTTGTGAGTATTTGTTTATATTATGCTTTTGAAACCCTTGTGCTCAATTTTGGCAAAAAGCATTAATAAATAAATAAAATTTATTTATTTGATTTATTGATGTATATGCATATATAAAACATGTCTAAGACTCTTAGGTCCATTTGTATGATTCAAAATAATTCCCCTTTTAAGCTAAAATTACTTATTTTTAAATTTCTTAAAGTTTTTTTAGTCTTAAAGTTTTTTCCCAGTAAAGGTATAATTGAACATTTTTTCAAAGTTTTTTGGACTCAACTATAACTTTTTTGAGAGTTTAGGGACCAAAAGAACTTTGGTCATGATCGTTACTTGCAATGGTTCAAATCGTGACACCTGTTAAACCCTATTATAGTGGTGCTCATGACCTTGATCCTAGTCATGACATCAATCGTGACTCATCATATCACAATTATGACTATGAGCACAGTCCTGGCAGACCTTGGAAACTAACTTTTTGCCATTAAATAGTATGTCTTTTCAAATCAGGAACATTTTTTTATGCCTTTTAAGACTTATAAACCACTTCAAAACTCCTCATAACGCCTTGTAAGTTTATAAATAGACTTCATTCACTCAAATTCCTCACTTTTCATCTTTCCTCTCCTTCATTCTCAAATTTAATTTTTTTACTTTCATCTTCTCTCTCTTACACTCTCTTAGTGGCTCCTAAGAAAGCAACCGAACCCTCCTCCTCCTCCCATATTGATATACCTAAAAGAGCCACCAATGATAGGCCTAACAAATCCTATCCTTCCTTTTCTTACAATCCTAATGAAATTAAGAAAAGTTTTCAAGATATATGTCTCAAAGCACTTTTAAGAAGATGGATTGTTTAAAGAGGTTGAGCAACTTCTCCTAAAAGTAGGACCTAAAGATTTTGCCTTTTCGCTTTTACCTAATTATCCCTCTTTGGTGGTTGAATTTCTTTTTTCCTACACCTTAAGAACCACTTCATTTGATGATCAAAATCCATGTTATAGTATACAATTTAAGCTTGGGGGAAAGGATCGTTTTATGACTTCTTTTAAATTTGACACTCTTCTAGATTTTCAAAAGAGGGACATGTTCAAACTATCTCTACTTAGCTTCCTCCCTACTTTTGGGTGAAGCATTGCAAGCCCCATGTTGGGTTTCCATGATGCAAAATGCAGTCGAGAATAAAAACTTTAATTACGAAACCTATTTACAGGATCCATGTAATTTGAATAAACTGATTGAGAGAGATTCCAAAATCTTACTAAGACGATTTCAAGGCTAGAATGTTGGAAGGAAGAGAGCGGGTTCACTCTGGTGACACCCTACCTCGAGCTTTACGTGTAGGTCTTGTCAGATTTAGATGCCGCTAATTAAGCCACACCTCTCTATCGGTATCCACATGAACAGGATGCCCAAAACAGCGTTGGTGTGCTAGCACCTTCCTTCTATCTAAGGCTATTTTTAGTTTCTTTTAATCTCTCTCTATAGGTTTTTTTCTTTCATAAAAGAAGTAGAAGAATAAGGAGGAGAAAAAGAGCATTGCATAAACCTTAAAGTATAAGATGTATTTATAGACATCCTTCCTAGGGCTTCACAAGCCTCCACTTACCAAAATAGTTTTGGTAAAACTAAACTTCCTCTTTTATTTTGATTCTAATTTCAAATAAGAATCATTTCCTAATTTATACTCTTACCTTAAATAAATTAGGAAATAAATAAATATATACATACATACATACATATATATATATATATATATTTATTTATTTATTTATTTATTTATTTATTCTTTTCAGAGAGATCAGTATTGGGTTAATTAACCCAACTCTGCTTTGGGCGTGTTCTAAGTGTACGACCCTGTAAGTTTACACAACGTTGGCAGTGGGCCTGAAATTCCCATTTTAGCCCACAAGTTATAAGTGGCCTCTAACAAGACATTATGACTACCCAAGTTTTATGAAGGTAGATAATCTAACATAACCTAATACACAGTGTGTATCATAGTCCTTTTATCACACAATATCTTGATTAAACATAAGACATGGTTTATGTCATCCTTATATAGTCCAATCATATTATTTCTCGATCCTAAGTAGACTGATACTGATAACTCTTTATTTGATATTGATAACTCTTTATCAACTCATTCTAGCATGGCCATGCATTTATCTTCAGTCTAACTTATCGAGGGGCCCACAAATATTTTCTCAAAATAATTAAGGGACAAATTCCATCTTAATCACTCACATTCCTCACATAAATCATTTTTATCCAATCACAACCCGTTTTACCATTCGATTAAAGATGATGTAAGAATGTGTCAAAACATAGAACTTATTATGCAGGAAACCATGGTGATTTCAGGTTAGAGGACTGAAATAATACTGCTGTGATGAGAATTACTTATGACAATAATCCATGTAATATTCTTATAGTGGGTCAACCATGTTCATCATTTCTCTAAATATGTACCTATGAGTTTGACTCAATATCTCATATATATGATTAGTGAAACATAATTATCAGTAAACCTCATACTAGTCTTTGTTCATTGTTGTTCCCATGACAATAATCGATTGGGGATATTTAGATTAGAATCCAAGTATCACCTAAGAGTTTTACTATCAAGTCACATAATTGATGACCTTCGGTAGAATTAACTAATCAAGGATAATATTAGAATTAGCCAGTAATAATAAAATGCCTCTTTATTAATAAAATGGAAATATGACAAAGTCAAAATATGGCTATTACACAATTGGCCTAGGGCATATCACTAATACCCCAAACCTCTACATTTTTAGTGGGACATACTCAAGCCTCTTCCTTCAAATCCAAGACCCTTTGGTATATACATTTTTTTCTAACCTATTCTATGACCATTGGGGTTCAAAACAATGAGGCTACTGATAAGTTCTAAAAATGATAGATTTTGAGCACTAAATGGTTGCATTTCATTCTTAGAAATATAGGTTTTTATCATTTAAAAGCATGAATTAAGATTATTTGTATTATGAGCTAGAACATTAGTCATTTTGTTATTTTATGCATTTTTAGTTGATTATTATACTTTTTACATTGCTTTCATGTTAATTCTTGTAGCTTTCATCAAGTTAGAACTCATTTTGAATGAAAGCAATGAGGACTTAAAGCTAGGAGCTAATTTGGCCATGATAAGTGTGCCCAAGTTTGGTATAATGCAAATGGCATTTATACTGGAACTTGAAGAGGAAAGCTCAAAATCTCCATAAATTGAAGATGAAGAGGCATGCACAGCCGTGCACATGGAAGTGAACGACCAATCTTGAGCCTGAACATTTCACATTGCAGACAGACAATGAAGCACAATAGTGCATCAAAATTTGCACAGCCATGCACCAAATGCTTAGTCGTGCACATGGGTGTGCACGGATAGTCCTGACTTGATGATTCCGGAGCAGCAGTGATGCACAGCCGTGCACTTCGGTAGAAATTAATTTTGGAAACTATTTTTAGGGTTTATTTAAGAACTATTATAAATAGCCCTTGTTTGCCTCTTTTACAGAGGCTGGCTGGTGCGGATTTTAAAAGAGAAAACACTGAAAAACACAAAAGAATAACCCTATAAGATCAAATAAACAAAAAGGAAGTGAAGATTAAAGATTCAAGCATCAAGATTAATCATAACTAGTTTCATCTCCTTATTCTCTTTCTTATAAATTTTATTTATAGGTTTTTCTTTTGAATTTTTAGGGATTAATAACATTATGTTAGGGTAAATTTTTCTTTGTTAGGGATTAATAATCCAAATATGATCTAGGCTTTCTATGTAATATACTCATTAGTTTTTGCATATTATGTTTATTATTCTTAAGGCTTGATATTGCTTAGCTACCAATAACATGATTTCAATTTGAATTATACATTGAGAGATGGTAATTCTAATGGACCTATAAACACAAGTTTAACTTAACTCAAAACTAGAGATAGATTGAGTTGATTAAATTCCCCTTGAGTTGTACTTCATAATTCATGATTTTGATGTTTAAGTGTTTAGATTGCAATGAGAGTTGGGTCTTTATTACCTTGATCGATAATTATGAATTTAAATTAATTGATGCTTGAGAAAGATTAATTAATGCTTTAGAAAAACTCGGGATATGCATGGCTAATTGAGTAGTAATTTGGATAGCTTAGTGATTGTAAGGTGATTTAATTCCTAGCAATTTTTATAAATATAATTTGTTTATTAATTTCATTGAATTATTTCTCTATCTTTGAAGTAGATTTCTTGAATTCAAAATTTAGATTAATTTTACATACATTTATTTTTAGCCTTAGACAATAAGAGGTTGGTAAATAGGTGATTGGATCAAAATCTTTGTGGGATGATATTTTTATACTACTTGTCGATACCGTACACTTATGGTTTGCATATAATAAGTTTTTGGTGCCATTGCTGGGGATTTTGATCTAACATCATAATTGATATGATTTCTGTTGGATTAAGGCACTAATTATTCATATTTTTGTTTTAGGTTTTTATTTATTTTGTTTTATATAGTTGATTTTTGGTCTATGCGCAATGCCTGAAGATCCAGGAAGGAATTGCTTTCATACATTCCAGAACTTACTAGGTTTGAAAAAGAGAATTGTAGGCGTTCTCGAGAAGAGTCAAGTATAATGGCTAATGCAGGTATGATGGGAGATGGTTACATGGAGCATCTGAATTATGTTAGGAACCAATTTCAAGGAAGAGAATCCAATAACCCATTCTTCAATACTTATAACTAAGGGTGGATGAATTATCCTAATTTTTTTATAGAGCAACAATCAAAATTCTCAGGGATTTTTCATTCAATTCACTCAGCCACCATCACTCGAATTTCAACCACAATTAATCGATGATAGAATTGCAGCCATGGAAACTAAGTTAGACAAATTCATTGATGCCATGACCTCACCACCACCTGAATTTCAACCATAACCAAGCCACAATAGGTAGACATCAATGGAGGTCAATCCAAAGAAACAAGTGAAGGCCATCACATTAGGGACTAACAAAGAGCTTCAAGGTCCTAAAGAAGTTCCAATGAAGTTTGAGGATGATAAGGAAAGTCAAGAGAAGAAGAGTGAAGAAGCAACAGAGAATAGAAAAGAAAAGCTAATTGTTGTGCAAGAGAACCAAATGGAGTAGCCCTCTACCATTGACACATCCAAATATGCTCCAAGACTTCCATTCCCTCTAAGGCAAATAGCAATGAATGAAGATGAAAAGAGATTGGCAAAATTTCTAGAAACTTTTAAGAAGTTAGAGCCAAACTTTCCATTATCTGAAGCATTGAAGATGCCCAAATATGCAAAATTTCTCAAGGAAATTATCATCACTAATAAAAGGTAGTGGGATGACAATGAAATGGTGTCCTTGATTGAGGCTTGCAACTCTTTAGAAGATGAGGAGTGTAAAAGGGATAAAGTCATTGATGAGTGTGTAAAAGAGGTGAATTTTTCTTTAGGTGAGAGTGAGAATGATGAGCAAATAGATGTGGAGTTAGAGAGTGAAAAAGAACAAGAGTGTACATTTATAAATCCTAAACTTTTGGTGAGAAGTGATAATCCCACACCTCCTTCCACTGAAAAACCACCAAAACTTGAACTAAAACCATTACCTAGTCATTTGAGGTATTCATTTTTGAGCGCAACTAATACACTACCTATCATCATTTCAAATAAATTGTCCATCAAACAAGAAAAGAGAGTGTGTAAAGTGATAAGAAAGAGGATTAAAGTGATTGAGTGGCAAAATTTTAACATTGAAGGGTTGAATCTCTCAAATGTGGCGCATAGACTTCACATGGAAGATGGTTATAGAGCTCCAACAAAGAAAAAAGAAGACCAAATTTCAAGATGAAAGAAATTTTTATCTCTCTTAAGGTACGTAAGGATAACTTTTTTATTTTTAATAATGCCTTTGAATTGTGTTTATCTAACCTTAATAAGGTGTTACAAAGATGTGAGTACACTAATCTCCTTTTACATTGGGAGAATTACCACTTTATGGTGGAAGAAGAATTAGTCTCAAGTCAAGTGCTATCAAGCAAAGGGATTGACTTTGATGAAAATAGTTCCTAAACTCATAAGAGTGCCAAGTTCTTCAAGGAGGAGACAAAAAGATGGCATAATGATCACATCCCTAAAAACACACCTCAAGTTGGAGACGTTTTGTTAATCAACACAAGGCTAAAGCTACCTCAAGATATGTTGAAAGCAAGATGGAATGGTCCTTTCAAAGACATACAATGGAGGTTTGGTGTAGGAAGCTCTTCCCTTCAACAATCATTTATGATCTAAAAAGGGAGTTGGTCAAGCTAACGACCTTAACTTATAACTATTCACTTTCTTGAAATATATTTAGTTTAATTTTAGTCTTTTAGTTTGAATTTTATTTAGTTATTATTGTTTATTTTATTCATCTTTACAACACGCTTGATTTTCACATTTAGGGCAATGTGAAGATTAAGTGTGGGGAAGGGTTTAGCATGTGCATGTGATAGGTATGTTGTTAGATTTTATTTTTTAAGTTTAATTTTTTTTTCATTTCTTTTGGTAGACTTTTAATTTTTTTTTATAGTTATTGAGTGTTGTATGTAAACACTTGAATTTTTGCAATCTATCATTAGGATGAGCTGGATAAATTGGATGTGATTTTCTTGAACATGTGTGATAATCTCTTTTTAATGCTTAATTTGTGATTTTCAAGCTAGATTGATAACTTATGGTTAAGGACTTTTAATATATTAATGAACTTAATGCTTACTTTTCTTTTGAGTGATTTGATGTTTAAGAAAGATGTTTTTAAGTAGAACTAGATTTTCATCTTTAGTTTGCTTTTGGGGTTTGACACATAATATGGTAGCTCTTAAAAAAAGAACTAAAAATTCTCTTATATTAAGGAGCTAGAATATCAATTTGTATATCTTTATATGCTCCAAAACTACTCCATTACTCTAAAAAGAGTATGAGTATCCAAAGGACCCACTTAGCGATATCCACACTTAGTAGTATAGGAACGGTAAGGGATCACTAAGAGTGGGAAGGTTGGCTAGAGAGAAAAAAAATTGTGCGAGATGGAGCGTAAAACACACTCGCTTGAAAAAAAAATTGTGTGGCTACCTTTTTTGTGTTAGATCCTATAGTTGCTAAGGTTGAGACAAATGTTCTATCCGCTTTTGTTTTTCTTAGATGTCAACTTATGAATTTTTGAGAATTCAACTGAAAAGTTTGCTCTCCAATTGGTAATTATTATGTATTTGACTTTGAGTTATCGATTTAGTTTGTAATAATAAGTTTTGTATTAATTGGAGATTGTTATGGATGGTTGAGTAAAGTTTGCCAATGTGTTTAATTCGTTGTGTTGGAAGGTGTTCTTATGCATTTTGCTTGAAGACAAGCAAAAGCTCAAGTGTGGGGGAGTTGATAAGTGCTAAAAATGATAGATTTGAGCACTAAATAGTGGCATTTCATTATTAGAAATATAGGTTTTTATTATTTAAAAGCATGAATTAGGATTGTTTGCATTGTGAGCTAGAACATTAGTCATTTTGTTATTTTATGCATTTTTAGTTTATTATTATACTTTTACATTACTTTCATGTTAATTCTTATAGGTTCCATCAAGTTAGAACTCATTTTGAATGAAAGCAATGAGGACTTAAAGCTAGGAGGTAATTTGGCCATGATAAGTATGCCCAAGTTTGGATTAATGCAAGTGGAATTTATACTGGAACTTGAAGAGGAAAGCTCAAAATCTCTATGAATTAAAGATGAAAAGGCATGCACAGTCGTGAACATATGAGTGCACGACCAATCCTGAGCCTGAACATTTCACGTTGCAGACAGACAATGATGCACAGCCGTGCATCAAAATCTGCACAACCATGCACCAAATGCACAACTGTGCACATGGGTGTGCATGGCCAGTCTTGACTTAATGATTCTGGAGCAGTAATGATGCACAACTGTGCATATGGAAGTTCATAGCCCTGCACTTCGGCAGAAATCAATTTTGGAAACTATTTTTAGGCTTTATTTGAGAACTATTATAAATAGCCCTTGTTTGCCTCTTTTACAGAGGCTGGCTAGTGTAAATTTCAGAAGAGGAAACACTGAAAAACACAAAAGAATAACCCTATAAGATCAAATAAACAAGAAGAAAGTGAAGATTAAAGAGGGAAGATTGAAGATTCAAGCATCAAGATTAATCATAACTAGTTTCATCTCCTTCTTCTCTTTCTTATACTTTTTATTTATGGGGCTTTCTTGTGAATTTTTAGGGATTAATAACATTATTTTAGGCTAAATTTTTCTTTGTTAGGGATTAATAATCCGAACATGATCTAGGTTTTCTATTTAATATACTCATTAGTTTTTGCATATTGTGTTTATTATTCTTAAGGCTTCGTATTGCTTGGCCACCATTAACATGATTTCAATTGGAATTACATATTGAGAGAAGGTAATTCTAATGGACCTATGAGCACAACTTTAACTTAACTCAAAACTAGAGATAGATTGAGTTCATTAAATTCCTCTTGAGTTGTACTTCATAATTCATGATTTTGATGTTTAGGTGTTTAGATTGCCATTAGAGTTGGGTCTTTATTACCTTAAATGGTAATTGTGAATTTAAATTAATTGATGCTTAAGAGAGATTAATTAATGCTTTAGAAAAAGTCGGGATATGTATGGCTAATTGAGTAGTAATTTGGATAGCCTACTGATTGTAAGGTGATTTAATTCCTAATAATTTTCATAAATATAACTTGTTTATTAATTTCGTTGAATTATTTCTCTATCTTTGAAGTAGATTTCTTGAATTCACAATTTAGAGTAATTTTATATACATTTATTTTTAGCCTTAGACAATAAGAGGTTGGTAAATAGGTGATTGGATCAAAATCTCTATGGGATGATATTTTTATACTACTTGTCGATATCGTGCACTCACGGTTCACATACAACAACTATTTCTTTTTTTGACTTTTTTATTCTCCATTTTATGGTTGATGATGATGCTCTTGCCTTGGATATTTTCTTCAATAGAGGTTATGGCTTATTAGAGATAGTGTCTCCAGTTCAATTTATATTGGAGGCATTGTCACTAAAATTGCTTAATACTTTCAAATTAACCTCTCTACCCTTAACTCTATTTCTCTCGTTTTACTTGATGATACCTTTATTAAAAACTCCAAACAATTCACTAGTATTTACAACAAATTGGTGTGGAAGGGTGATGCTCCACAAGAAGGTGGTGGAAGGGGTGATGAAATGGATGAACTCATCCATTAAATTGAGGAGTTTTAAGAACAAGAGACTCAAGAAGGCCCTACCCAAAGAAAAAGGGCAAGAATTGAAGGCACTTTAATGGGACCATAAAGTGTTGATGAAGAACCCTTGTGGGTTACCTAACATTTTAATTGAATGTCTTTCATGAAGTCCAACTTCAACCTCTAATTTGATCAAGTGGATGAGCACATTGCACATCTCCAACATGATGTGCATTGCCTTTATAAGAGGCAAGGCTATGAATGCCAATATGCCCCTTTTGCTCACCCCCCCCCCCCCCTCCACCTCCTCAAGAAGGAGATAAATCTTAGTCATTTTCTTTGTTTTATTTCACATTTTTAGTTTTCATGTTTTTAAAAATTACATTCCTTTAGGTTTCTGTTTTCATGCAATTTTCTTAGACTATATCTTCTGTTTAATGCAATTTTCATATAGCTATCCTTGTGTCTCATGCCTTTTATTACTTCTTATCCTTATATTATATCTCCTTTTTGCATTTTTCCATAAGGGGGAGAAGTCTTAGTTGAGTATATTTTGAGTATCCATACCAATACTTTAAAATATAAATTGTAATGCCCATAAAAAATGTGCACAAGTAAGGGGGAGCACCTTTCAAAACCTAAAATTTAGGTGCACATATTGAGGGAGCACTATTAACACACACCTACACAATTGAATTTAAGTATACTCAAAATTGTTTGTCAAAATCAAAAAAAGGGAAATTTTTAGCCATTTGCAGGATTAAAGCTTTATCTACCCTTAGTTTAATTTTAACAAAGTAATTTTGAAGTGCTAATGTGCTTACCTTGAGTGTTATAAGTTAGGTACAAAAAGATACTTAAAAATCCAAGCAAAACATCATTAAGTGTTGATCAAGATCTTCATTACAATCACGAGCAAAGTCACGAGCTCAAAGGTGCTTAAAAACCTTAAACAAAATTTAATGTCAATGGTCCTCATGATCTCTATCACGACTGAGATCATATCCATGACTAGGCTCACGATGTTAGCTCACAAGCATGACTAATGTTGTCCTTAAGTAACAAAAGGCTAATGGTCCTCATAGTCTCCATCATAACCAAGACCAACTTTTGACCAATCTCATGATCCATGGTCACAACCTTGATCAAAGCCACCTTCAAAGTATAAAAGAATAATGGTCCTCATGAGTATGATCATGACTATGATCTCAATCGTGACTCAACTCATAGAGACATCTCACGAGCATGAACCTTGATAAGGATTAAAGTCCACAGAAGGATAGTGGTCCTCAAGGTCCTAGTCACTACATTGACTTTGATCATGGTCCACATGGCAACTCAACAACAGTCACAAGACTACTCCAACAACTAGTTTAATCAATAATCATAATTGTGACATAGACCATCATGGTCATGAGATGCCAAAATCCTGTAAAAAGCTATTTTTTACATTTAATGAAGGCAAAAAAGCTTGGAGATGAATTTAATGCACACCAACAACTAGTTTTTAATCTCTAATTATAAAATCAAGTGTTGAAGGTTTGTTTAGAAGTTACAAACTTTGATTGTTGAAGAATTTATTATTTTAAGCTTTGTGCATTAACTTCTCTCCTACTATTTTTCTTTCAACGCTCGTTAAGAGTGGGTTGTGTTCTTGCTTAGGATTCTTCTTCTACTTATGTTTTGGCTTAAAGAAAAAAGGAAGTAAGGATCTAAGTGTAGAAAGGAATTAGTTTAAGTGTTTACCATTAAAACACTTAGGATTTAGTTAAAGATTGAGCCTTGAAAACTCTTTTGTAAGGTTTGAGTTGATCCTCAAACTCATTGTGTAACAATCAATCTAAGTGAATAGATTGAAGTGGGTTAAAAATCCTAACTTGAAGAAGTTAGGTGGAGACATAGGTTTAATTAACAAACTGAACTCCTTAAACAAGTATGTTCAATCTTCTTGATCTATTAATTTCTTATTAATTTTTTAAACTTCCTTTAAATTTGTTATTAGCCTTTTTCACCCCCCCCCCCCCCCTCTCTCTAGGCACTTATGTGTAGCTTCATTAAAAATTACATTGCTTTCCTTTCTTCGTATATAGCCTTCAAAGTCTCAAGACAACAAGTTGCTTTGACATGCCCCATATTTCCAATCTTATATTCAACCATAGGTCCATAAATTTAGCATAATACTCTTCTATATTACGCTCCCCTTAGCCATATTTAGAAATTTCATATTTAATTTGAAATTTCCTTGCTAAGTTTGATTGCTGGTACACTTTCTCTAAATGTTCCCACATATATTTATCATACAAAATCCACACACAAGAATTTCAATGCTTATATTAACAGAACTTGAAATCCAAGAGATAATTATTGCATTATTTATCTTCCAATATTGGTGACTTTAGAATTTGAGGCATCAAGTTGATGTTTAGTGCCATCAATAAATCCCCACGAGCTCTTGCCTTCTATGAAAAAGTGAAAGTGAAATCTCTAAATTAGATAAATTTTCCCTTTAAGTTTGACAGCCAAGCATTCATTTTTATCTAAAGTAATTGGAAGGTAAAGGTAAGAAATTAATAGGAAGAGGCAATGAAGCAAAGTAAATGAGAATAACCCAAAATCTTAAATCAAAATTCAGACATTAAGAGCTTGCATGATTTTGCTATAATACTAGCATAAACAAAACACAAATCAAATATGAAAGGATCAGTCATAATAATTGTGAACCACTCAAATAATGTATCCATTATTCTCTAAGCTCTTAAACTATGATCATGGTTGCCATCAAGTGAGCTAATTTTGTCAACCCATTTTCAATTTGGCTATTATTTTATTGCTTAATCTATTAGATATATTCAAAATTTTCAATAACATAAAAAATATCATTTTATTTTAAATATTAATTTTTATTTATAAGTGTATATATAAATATATGCGAGTAGGAATTAAAAAAAAAGGCTTAAGACTAAATTGGCATATTGGTGAACTTCAGAATTAGGACAAGAATGTGAGGAGAAACAAATTTAAGGATTAAAAAAAATGAATGGAGGAGGTGATTTAGGACTCAATTTACAATTATCATTTGGTAACAGGATCATGATGAAGGGAAGTAAAGATGTAAGGATAAAAATAAATAAATAAATAAATAAAAGAAGAAGGGGAAAGGAAGCAAGTGTTGGCATTACTAGAGGCCCTGTATACATGAGTCATCAAGTGTTAAATTAGAAAGGCCATTATTTCTTAAGTTTTAGTCTCTCTTAAAAAAAAACTTGGTGCAGAGTAGAGATGGAACGGGATGAAGAACAACCTTGGAGACAATTGGTTTGCATGTAGATCAAAAGGACTTCTTACCATCTAACTTCTGGTTTACAAGCAAGTAGTAGTGGTTTCTCTTATTAGAGCCGCAAATCAAAGGAAGGGAAACATCAATATTAAAAAAAAAAAGGCTTTTAAATCAGATGGGTTTTGGGTGAAGGTTCATCAAAAGAAAAGGTTAGAAGCAACCAATGAATTGAGAAATTGATTTAAAGTATAGAATAAACTTAAGTTTAGGTTACATACATAAAGATTTAGACAAGGAATAAATCATTATTGTTAAGCTTGCATGTAAGAAATCTTAAAACCTTGACCTCGAATTAAGAATTCTTTATGAATGTTAAATAGGAATTGATCATGATCTTAAAGATAAGTCTGTTAAAGCAGCAAGAGGAGGAAGAAGATCGGGTCTTGAAGGTGAGTGAATCCTATTCCCTTCCTTGAACCAATTATGAAATTATTCTTCTTGAATTCCTTATGGTTATTGAAATTGCGAGCTCTTGGTGTGATTTTCTTATTAATTCTTAGTACTTCTTGGACTATTTTTATTGAGTTTTGATTCTTGGAATAAACTTAAGGCTTGTAGTTTTGGTGCTACTCTTGTTTTGAAACTTGGATGCTAATGTTGTTCACTTTAAATCATCGTGGACCTTGTAACTTGTATGTCACTAAGTTTGGTTTTGTGTAATGTTTAATTGTTGTTGAATTCTTAGGGAAGAAAATGCAGCAATGGAGTCTAAATAATCTTCTAATGGAACTTCAAAATAGATTAAAATTAAATAAGAAAGGAAAGGGGTGAAATACTACTATATAATGTGAATTCTGCAAAAGAATAATGCATATCTTGTTGTTGTTTTTTTTGGGTGTGTTTTGTAGCAAGAGTTAATGAAGGAAGGGCAAAAACTAAAGATTAAATAATTTGGTTAAGTTGTCATTGCATAAATCATAAGATTTTGAGAATTTAAAGTGAAGAAATGTTGTTGTACACCTAGGGAATTAATGTTGAATCGTATTGTTAGAAGTTGCAAGAATGTGTATTAATAACTTGACTAGTTTCATAAAAAAAAGGTAGAGGGAAAACATGAACTTGACCTTTGGTTTCAAGGTTTAATTTAGTTTGTTTTTACTAAACTATCTAGAAGGTAAATGTGATATAAAAAAAAAAGAAGAAGAAGAACAAGCAGGCCTTGGATTAATTCGGCAATCTTGGGTTAAATGGCTATCAATTTGATTGTTAAATTGATTTCTTGATGACCCAAATGTCTTGAGTTTTTGGTGATGCACTTATTAAAGTGTAATTTTATGCTCTTTTCTTGGTATAATTAATTCAGAAATCCTTCTTTAAGATACATTAGGATAATTGAAAAAAGGAGATTTGAGGCCATATATAATTTTAATTGAATTTATAAATGATTTTAAACTGAATTCTTAATGGTTTACATGACTAACTAGTACATGCCTAATTAACTTCAGTGATATTCTTTTCAACTACAACTGATTTGAACTATTAATTGAACATTTATTCTATACAGTTATTTGAAATTATTTTATGAACCCTTTTATAGAACAGTTAAATGATTAGAGGATTGGGTTAGAGTTTATATAGTCTTGTTTATGATTAAATGAATTGGTAGTTATCATTTGATATGTTGGATAATGGAAATAAGTTGAGTTACTCTAGTTAGGTGTAAAGTGATGCAATGAATATTTTTATCTTTTGGTGAGCATTAAAAGACTTTTCATGTTGTATGTTAAGTTACAAACTTAAGAGATAATCTCTTGATTGTGAATTTGATTTAGAAACTTAATATATGTATGAGCATATTAATTTTTACTAAAGAATTAAATAAATTATGCTTTATTTAGATAAACTATGCTATATTATTTATTTTGGAATCAGAAGAGAGCTTTATAGCTAAATTTGAATATACATGTAAAATGATGAGTAGTGAGTATTTAATTTCCAAAGATGGAACTATCAAATTATGTACATGTATATTTTATCTGAATAATAGCTATGAGAAATGTTGAGAAGAATAAATTGAGTTCATATTTAAATTGAGCAAATACTTGTATATGATTGGGATAGTAAAACCATGACTCGGACATGGCCGGGTCAAGTGAATTGTAAGACGGTGTCCGGGACACTGTATTTTACACTGTGAAAGATGTTAGACTGTGCCCGAGGTATAGCTTCCTAAACGAGTTGACGAAAATAAAATTTATATTATCACTGGCTTAGGTGCTTATCACACTTAAGTCACCGTATGCATACAAGGTTATTAGACCCATGGCATACTAGTCATGCCGATGTCCATCTACACACATGTGTTGGTGCTCATTAACTTATTTACTATTGAACTTATTTAAATTGAGAACTTATTCTTATTGTCGATAATTATATGCTTATAATCATTATTGATTATATATAAGTTAAGCAATAGTTATTTTTATAATTTTTGGCATAAAGTGATTTAAGAGTTGATTTAGCATTATAAATAAATGATTAAAATTGAATAAGGGTAGAAGAATAAAAGGGTCTTAATGAGTATTTAATTTTAATGAGGTCATTTGTTAATGGAGGTCTCCTTCTGATCATCATATGTTTTCAAATAATTTCAATCTGCTTATCATCCTATTTCTTGATGCTCTGTTCACTGATTGGGTATTTTCTTAGAAAATATTCACACCTCACTTTCATTTGTTTTTTAGGTTGACTATAAATGTAATAGTTAGAGTAGTTTGTTTGTTTGTTAAAAATAGCAAGAATGTCATGTGAATATATGATAATGAGCCAAGAGCTACAAGAAGAGGAAATAACAATTAAGTACTCCGTGAGGCGTTCTGCTGATACTATGCTGGATTGGAAGGTGTAGGTTGAGCCTATAATTGTCCCCTTCCATTTGTTAACCGTTAGAGAAAACCATGGTGACCTAGTTATTACAATTATGCTATGATATATGAGACCGCGTTTGATGTCCGTGTGTCTTTGATACTGGACTAGCTCTAATGTTGCTCTAATGTTATTTTTGTTCTTTTTAGACTAATATGTAACCCTGATATGTATATATTTGACTATGAAAATAGGGTTACCTGGGGTAGTTCATTACAACCCATATATTTTGATGTTAATATTGGTAAATATATGGGGTTGTGATTAGTACTTTAACACTTAGCAAGTATGTATGTAAGGATGTAAATAGTTAGAAATAAATGCTAGCCTCCTACTGTTCACCTAATTATAGTGTTAAATATAAAGTGTTCTCAGCTAAGAAATATTGATGTTGTAGTTAAGTTTGGGCATGTTAATGGCGCAATCCAGTTAGGTGCAAACCTGAAATTATGATATTTAGAATATTTAATTATGTTATTTTTTAAAAAAATTACTCCTATTACAGTTAACTGTTATTAGTTTACCAATTACATCTGTAATTTTATTTGGATTATACTTCAGGAACATTTAGGTATTAATATTAGAAGTGCTGCCTTATCCTATAGGTTCACCTTACTAGACGTTTGATGATAATATTCTAATAAGGATGCATATGGGATTGGGTGTCAGACATATAGTCCATTATTATTATTATATCATCATATTTTAATAATAGCTTAATAAAATCATTCAAAACTTATTTAATCTCACTCTTATAGTATTGGATAATATTATTACTTTTATTTTGATCTAATGATATAATTTTATTAAATTTGTGCTCACTCTTAATTTAGTTATTAAAAAAATACTAATCATTATATAGAGAATCCATTCCTAATAATAAAAGTTGATGTTAGGCAATGTTAATCGGATGAACACTTTTTCAATAATCTTGGATCCATTGTGACATTCATGAAAAAAAGAGTTTGAAGAGGTTCAACCTGACTCCATGGAATCTTTGGGAGATTCCTTTTAAAATAATGTGTGGTAACTCTATTTTAAAATTTAAATCAACATTTTCAGCAAATCTCCAACATGAATCAACAAAGTCTAAAGAGTATTAAATAGGAAGCTACCCCTAAACCAACTGGGTAGCCTACAAAGGAACTTCAAAGAAAATCCTCTACGAGATCTAGTGAGACCTTCACCATCTTCAAACTCAATCCAACATGCAAAATAAATAAACACCTCCACATAAGAGGGAATATTAGATCTTGCTTTTGTTTCACCATAAATTTGATCACATTAATATTTTATATGCAAATGTGTGTTCAACTTGATATTGATGCAGTAAGGGATCTTGCACAAAACATTATATGGATTGGCTTTAGGCAAGTGGATTTTATTGAGTTCTACAAGTTCTATCTTGACATAATTAAAAAAGATTATCCTTATTCTAAGAATAATGATTTTTTTTTTTACTTTGTGATCCTCTTTAAAGAGAATGGCAATTAACATTAGAATGCATTGACATATTTATTATTCAATTGTGAATTTAACTATTCATCAAAATTTGCTTATTTTAAGTTAAGATTATTTTATAACCCTTTTAAAATTGCAACATTTATATGGTATGAAATTTTACTAAGAAATTTCATTTTTACTTAAAAATGGAAAGATAATTCTACACATTGTGCTTCAGAATAAAATTTAGAGTATGCATCATTAAGTTTTCTAGAGTTGTCAAAGGATTGGTGAGAGTGTGATTTAAAAAGATGAAAAATAAGTTCAAAATATTTTGTGTTTATTAAGATCATTTAAAATGGTTTGGATGTTAAATTGAGAAAGAAGTTCTTAGACATGAAATTTGGGGATTTTTTTGACATGGCTATAAAGATATGAGAATTTTAAGAGATCCTATAAATGAGAAAAAAAAGTAAAGTTTTTATGGATACTTAATATTCGTAGTTCAATGACAGAGAGTTGACATAGTAGTTGTAGATGTGACATGTGTTAACTCATGTTTTTATCCACCTCTTATCAAAATGAGAATAAAGTTTTGGAAAAAGTACCAAACCTTATATCATATATTTAAGGATGACAATTTTCGTTAGACGTTAAACTCTCAAACATACTTATAACATAAGAGATATTCAATTTTTTCCTAGAAAAGAAGTCCACCAATATTCTTTAAAACCACAAAGGGAAAAGGTCCCAAAATGACCTTAATTTTTATCTCGATTCCTACATTAGTCCGTTTATGACCCTTAAGTCACCATATTTAGTACATTTAAACATTGCTTTTCACACTGTTAATTTTTCTGTTAAAATTAGCTTATGTGGCATAAATGGGATTCACTTAATTGAATAAAAAAATTCAAAAAGAAAAAAATAATCGCCTGAAAAAAGGGCTTCTTTTTCTTCTCTTCTTCTTCACCTTCATATCTAATCCTAAACTCCCAAATTGAAAAATCAAAATTGTTACATTGAAGAAATGGAAGCAAGTAATCAATTGGAACGCCTAAATTAACCTTCTCTTTTGTATCGCCAGTAGAAGGATTATACAGTAAAAAAAATGAGATCGAGATACAGTCACACACATTACCATCATCATCTCCGGCAAATGGGAGAATTACAATGATAGTCACTGCCTCGTCCGACATCGCAGCAGCACCTCCTTCTTAAAATAATAATAGTTTAGCCTTGGCACTGATTTCAACTCCAGTTCACAACCAGCACCAATCGAAGGCCAACAATGGAGGAAGAGATGATTGCTAAAGTGACGGCGAGATAGCAGTGTTGATAGACGCTTAAGGAGAGAGGTATTTAGAGTTGAGCAGAGGAAATTTGAAGTTGCAGACATTATGAGTAGCAGGGAAGATTATAATAAGTTGCTTGTAGAAATTTCCTTCTTTGTTTCTTTTTTCTCTTCTCTGCATTTTCATTTTCTTTAATCCCTGCATTTTAATATCATTACCATGGATTTTTTTATAACTATATATAATTCTTTGTGTTGGGGTTGCCCTTTTTTTGTGTTATTCTCCACAAAGTGCTTTGTAATGTTTACTGTCATTTGACATCAATTGAATTAACGGCAAGCTGGAGTCACAACGACGAGGAGGAAGTTCTTTCTTTAGTGGACCTTATAGCGTTTGGTGTAGGTAGAGAAAGGAATCAAAATAGTGAATCTTCTTCTAGTCAAGATCCTGCACCTGAAGCTTCTTCTTCCAATCAATGCGATTAGGATTCTACACGTAATGCTTCTTCTTCCAATCCATGTGATCAAGTTCCACACATGAAGCTTCTTCTTCCAATCCATGCAATCAAGATTCTACATTAGCCTCTTCTTTCATGCCAAGTGCAGAATCTTTGAAGTGTTTGAAAGAGGCTTGACAAGTGTTTGATAAAATGCCCTATAGAGATATAGTTTTTTAGAATTCAATGGTTGCTGGGTATGCACAGAATCAATGATTTAATAATGCATTAGAGGTAACAACCTCACAGGTCCTACTCTTAATTTGGGTTTAGAATGGCATATGCATGCACAATGTATTATGATTGGTGGGTTTGGTTCGAAATTACTTGTTAGTAATACATTGATTTTTTTTTAAATATAATACATTGATTTATATGTATATAAAATGTGGAATTTTGGAATGTGGGCATAAGTTATTTGATGAAATGCCTGAGAAAGATTTGATTTCTAAGAAGGAGGTTATTGTTGCTTATCCTAAAAATGGGATTATGGAAATTGCATATGAGCTATTTGATGGTTTTCTTGTGAAGGATATGATGGCATGGATTGTAAGCACTTACTAGTTTTTTTGCAGAATGTAAAGCTAAGAGAGGCAATTCAGTTTTTGGGAGGAAAAATCAACACATTCCTTTCTTTTGCCACAACTGGGTCCCATAGATACCATGTTAGATGTGGTAATGGGAAAGTTAACAATGTTTAGGACTTATGTTTAAATGAACTGATTTTGTCAGCATTAAGGGCATAAATGGCCCTCGAAAAATATTAGGTGTCAATGTGGGAATCGGGTAAAACATTAGCGTCATATTTGGACCTTATCCCAAACCATAAAATAGATCAAAGAAGAATAGTAAAAGAGGAAAGTGTACTTAGTAGATATGCACCACTTTCTTAATTGATGTAGACGAAATCCTAAAGAAGGCAACCAAGTTTTATGGTTCCTCTAATACTGAAGCCATATAATAGCATAAATTCCCATATAAGAAGTTTTCAAAACCCCTTATAAGAACATAAAAGACAAAGACTTTAAAGATTAAAAAAATTAAGGCAAAAAGAAGTAATGATTGTAGCTAAGACTGAGAGATCTAACTTTTAGAAAGAAAACCAATAAGAATATAAGATAAGATAATAAATTTAATGATATTGAATTAATTGAAAGTTCTAAGGAAGTTAATCTAATGATGTTAAAAATCTTTATTATTATTGAGATTACTGATACATTTGATTTTATTTCTTCATCTTTGTTTCTCTCTTTTGATTTATGCATGAAGATGTTTTAAATGTATAAAAGATGGAAAACTAAAGTTTTAAGGTGCATGAAAATGTATTTGTCTAATTAGGGGCTGCTCAGAGTCTCAATGCATCATGACCATGGCAATATGCACCCCACTTAGGACTATAATCATAGATAGAAGGTCCTAAAAATGTGCATATTTTATAAGATGCCACTTGAATACATTGAGAAGGGTATAATGATTTTGAAAGTAAGAACGACCTCATTTTGTTAAAAGCTGAATTTAGGAAATTCAACTTACTCTATCATTTCTAAGAAACTTTGTACAATATTCCATGAATTAAGTAGGTTTAATAATTAGTTTATGTATAATAAATTAAAAGAAAGTGAAAAAAAAATTTACAATCTCAATTTCTTAGTATATACATCATGATGCGAACTAGGCTTATCTAACAAGCAAAACCCACACCTTAGATCGTCCAAGAAACAAGTCGGGTGGAAACTAGAACCCTTAATTATCTAACAACTAAGAACTCTAGCTATCAGGAAGTCGCCACAATTAGATATGGATGTTCTAATTGATAAGACAAGTGAACTATCTAA